>JAFREE010000068.1:0-123808 GCA_019400425.1 Hymenochaete sp. R1 | reverse complement strand
TGATTCTGACGATCACCCTCGAGTATATGATACATATCGGCTGGGTTAACCCACAAAAGTATGATACACATTAGCAATGACGGCCCCCTCCTTCACCCTTCGTACTTCGGACCGCGTATGCTTCAATTCTTGGAGACGAAACTTTATGCAGACGCAGAGGGGACGTGTTCTGGCCAATTTGGATAAATCATTGCTGTTGTGAGCGTGTTGGATGTTGGAAAGGGTATGGTACTGCCGGGAAGCGGGCAGGCTGAGTTCGTCACGCGGTACAGAGCGATCGTCTTCAAACCTTTCAAGGGCGAGGTCGTCGATGGAGTGGTCAATAACGTGAACAAGGCGCGTTTCTCTATTATAGAACAACCAATAGGAATACTGATAAATGGCGACTTGCAGATGGGCTTCTTTGCTGAAGTTGGACCGTTGACTGTTTTCGTATCACATCAAGTGCGTGCACTGTTCAGGACTTAGTTGACGCCCTACTTATGTATTACAGCTCATCCATCCGGATATGAAATTTGACCCAAACTCTAACCCACCTTCATTCGCGTCCGAAGACCAAGTGGGCTGGCTTTACACTCACTTTGGATGTTAGATCATCGAAAAGAATACGAAAGTCCGTCTAAAGATAGTAGGAACGCGTGTGGATGCAACCCACATTGTGAGTCTCCCCGCACTCCGATTGGTGATGTTCCCGGCTGCTCATCTGACCTGTCCGACCTCCTATCCGTAGTTCGCTATCGGAACAATCAAAGAGGACCACCTAGGCGTAATTGATTAAATTCAGCCACAGACTCTTAATAATGACCATTGCAAAGCTGCTTCTCTTTTTTCTCCATATTACATTTAGACGCTCAATCGGCAACGTTCGTCAAACGCGCTAAGATAAAGACTCCTCATGTTAACATCATGTGGCTCAGAAGCTGTCTTAAGCTTAACGTCGCGCCGCTAGGTAATCCTGTCTGCAATATATGTGATTATGTCTACTTCCGTATCCTGCATTCGGTGCGATCGACAAGTTTGGTGTCTCGAAAGCAAGGATCAAGAGTTGGCTTTTGTTCATTGAGACAGTGACGTAGTCTTTTAGGAAGACATGGTCGTATATGCCTTCGGAATCAGGTGTGGGTAGTACGGCGTTAGTGGTGTTGAATTGCATTGTCAATACACTGGCGAGTGAATTTTATCGTATGACCTGCATAACTATTTACACATTTTTTTATCTTCACATGTACCCTATCAGCTTCATTCCATGGATGAAGCGCCCATTCAACTATCGCGAAGTATGTGGATGAATTGTCCATCAAGACAATAAAGTCAGTATTCGAACCTTCCAGATACCTCTTTTCCTAAATCCGAAAGACAAGTCATTTGTACCTCTTTGCATTGCCCTTTGAGCGTGCAAGATGCTATTTAAACCCGTGTTCTTGCGGCTCTATTCGACAACTTTGCCTTACCTCCCTCAAAGCAATGTCCTAGTCAAGAACGGAAACTCAATTAAAGGCTTATATCGAACCCAAGCCTCTCGACTATATCGATCAACGTCTTCGTGAACGGATCGACCATTTGTATTTGGGAAAGGATGCGATTGAAAAACTGCAGAACGCTGTTGCCAATGGTGCTTCTTGCGATCTGTACCGAGGTTTCGTAACCAAAGATGGCAAGAAAGTTGAAGCCGCCCTGAAGAAGTTGCGGATCGACCTCGTGAAAAATAACGAGCACGATGTTCTAGTATGTGTTCCACTTTCAATCTATCGCGCACTTCTGAGCAAGTCTGTCGACAGCCATTCGAAAAGGAAGTATACATATGGCAGAAACTGAATCACCCAAATGTTCTATCTCTCCTGGGTCTCACCATTGATGGTGAAACAGGATACCCTGTACTCATCGCGGAATGGATGCCAGGTGGAAATGCCTTGTCTTACGTTCAAAAAAACGACATGTCTCCTGACAAGCTTCTCAGTTTTGTGCGATTATATCAAATCGAACTTGGAAGCTCTTGCTCATGCATTCCAACAGGTTCAAGAAGTTGCTCGTGGTCTTTTTTATTTACACGAGCAAAAGGTAGTTCATTCGGACTTGAAGCCTGTGAGTGTTTTGCGCTTCTTCCCCGAGTTCATCGACCCACGAATCGGACAGGAAAATATCGTTGTTTCCTCGGACGGAGTTGCAAAATTATGCGATTTCGGCGCAAGTCGAATCTTGGATGCCAGCATCTCAATTGCTCGGCCCTCAAATACTTTGAGGGGTACAATGGATTATTTGGCGCCAGAACTTCTGGTTGAGGAGTAAATTTATTACTTTATTACTTGCTCTAAATGTGATGCCGAGTATGCTAATCATTACATTAGACCGAAGCACAACAACGAGTCTGATGTATGGGCGTTTGGTATGGTGATTTATGTAAGTCTATAAATCGTTTCTTTTCGAGGGGTTTTATATCGGTAACATGCCTTTCGTAGGCACTTTGTGCAAAATCTCACCCCTACAGCACCACAGGGAAATCATGGAAATGGGCCGAGCATGCTATTTTTCAGTCCATCAAAACAGGAGAGCTTCCTAAATTCCCCGATAGTAACGATCATACAAATAAACAACTTCATATACTCCATAAAAAGTGTCTAGAAAAAGAACCTGCATCTCGTCCGACGATGGACCAAGTGGTCGCGACAATGAGCCCACCGAGCGTTCTTGATCTCATCGACGGACGTGTTCGCACCAAGATCGAACATTTATATTTGTCCGAGCTGGAGTTTGATAGGAAGGACGAGCCCTTCAGCAGTGGATTGGCCCGAGATCTATACAATGGGTCTATCGATCGTGGGAACGAGAATGTTGAAGCAGCTTTCAAAAGGCTACGTATTAGTCTCGAAGAAGATTCCTCGGTACGGTTTTTTGCTTAATAATACATTTGGTTGATCTGAGTAAGGATACCTCGAGACATTCGAAAAAGAGATATACATATGGAACGAACTAAAACATTCGAATATATTGCCCCTCGTAGGGTTCACAGTTGAGGCAGATACGGGCTACCCGGTACTCATATCAGAATGGATGATACATGGGAACGCTTTGTCTTACGTTAGGGATAATGACGTATCGCCAGACAAGCTTATGATTTTGGTACAAATTATATCTCTTCATTGAAAATATTACTCATTCTTGCTGTCAGATCAAAGACGCCGCATCGGGCCTAGCCTACATGCACAAGAGGGGTGTCGTACACTGTAACGTCAAACCTGTCAGTGCCTTTCCATCTGCCTCCTTAACTTCGGGTTGTTTATATGAAGAAACGGATAGGAGAATGTTGTGATTGCCTCGGATGGAACCGCGAAGTTGTGCGACTTTGATGAGAGTAGAATCCCGGACTCTGACATTCCAAACGCACGCATTTCCCGACGTTTTGGTGGTACACTGGAGTATAAAGCACCGGAGCTCCTGGTAGACATGTAAGTGCCCGCCGAGTCTTTGAAGATGCTATAGCTCATAATCGCCAATGTAGACCTCTTTACAATGAGAAATCCGATGTTTGGGCATTCGGAATACTGATCTTCGTAAGTAGTATAACATCGCATACTATACTTATGGCTCTTTCATACTCTACTTTGTAGGCTCTTGTCGCAAAGTCCCACCCATACAGTGCCGGGGTGAAAACAGGCGAGGAAGTCGTGTCAAATACTTGGTTGTCCATTAGGAATGGCTACATCCCTAAGTTCCCTAAAGCTACAACACACGTAGAACGACAGCTTCGCGAACTCTACGATCAATGCTTAGAAAATTTGCCTACGTCCAGACCATCGATGGAGGATGCAGTCAAGACTTTGAATCGCGACTATGTATTAGATGTCGAAGAGCCGATAAGTAACTCACACGATAAGATTTGTATTTGCATGTAATGCGTGTACTCTGGCTCCGAAATACGATCGAATCTTTGCAAGTAGATACCGTGAACAAAGTAAACATCGCGATGGATAAATGAGACCAAAAAATCTCCATAATATCAGTCATATTTTCTTTCATTCCGCAATGTATAAGTCGAGTTCGGATTTTTAAAAGAAGTTTTTCGTAGAGTAATTCCGGCTCAATAGAGTGACATATGATAGTCCGTTCCAACCCCCTCATTCCCACTAATTAATGTTCATCGCATTCGATGAACACACAAGGTAACAGTACTGATGTTACCGTTGTAAATGACGATACGAATTGATTTGATGCGCCCTTCAAATTCTACCTGTTCATACGGTATCCGTCATAGAAAATGAGATGATGGGAAGGATCTCATTTAATCCGATTTATGCGAACTTTCGCTAAATCAAACTTATTTTATTTTGTACTAACTATATCAACAAGCGTGGGTCCCAAAATAAAATCGCCTACAGTTTTTTACGCAAATGGTTCTTACTAGTGATTGAAAGGATGGAAAACACAAAAGAAAAAAATCATTCAATTCCACCCCAAACTCTCTTTAGTGAAAATAGACTGGAGTGCGTGTTCCGCGGGTTACTATCTTTCACACTAGAACGTTTACCGTCTACAATGTCGTCATGGTTCAGTACTTCGATTACTGCCGACATGGCTGGGCGAGCCGCAGCTTCCTTTACTGTGCATTGTTTGTATATGTCGAAAAGCCGCTTTCCCACAGATTCGGTGACATCAGGAAACTTAGGCAATTCACCATTCGTGATGGCAGACAAAGCCTTAAACCTCGCCATTTGCCCAGAATGACCCGTTGTGCTGTACGGGCGTGCTCTTGCAAAAAGAGTCTATGACAACAAGAGGCGTAAGGAACGTCGTATTCGGACAAAACTACCGTCAGTGTACTTACATAAATGACCATCCCAAATGCCCAAACGTCAGATTCTTTGGTGCTCTGTGGCCTAGGTGGGATGACAGGTATTAAACTTGATTTAATGTTCTACGGGATTTCCCACTTACTGGTCAACCAAAAGTTCTGGTGCGAGGTAATCCACGGTCTCTCTCTGAGTGGCCTGCTGACCTGCAATCGAGATGCTAGCCACCAGAATACGGCTCGAGCCGAAGTCACACAATTTTGCAGTTCCGCTGGATGAGATGAGAATATTTTCCTGTACATTTGGAAATGAGAAATTGGCAGCAGTAAACGTGTGAAAAGAAATTATTCACTGGCTTGAGATTCGAATGTATAACACCTTCCCTATGCAAATAATCAAGACCGTGAGCAATGTCTTAAATCTGTTCAGAGGCGTAAGATGACATAGTTTAAGGTAGGTGCGAAAGGGAACAATACCAGACCCAAAAGCTTATTTAATGAAATGTCGCTTCTCTTGACGTGCGATAAAGCGTTCCCGTTTTTCATCCATTCTGTGACAAGGGCCGGGTACCCTGTTTCAGCATCGACAGTGAATCCCAGGAGAGGTAAAATGTTCGCATGATTCAGCTTATTCCAAATATAAGTTTCTCTCTCGAATGTCTGTTGATAATGTTACTCAATTTGTACGGTTTGTTTCCGAAGTAATACATAATACGTACGGAAGCGTCCTTGCCGTTATTCTCTTCGAGGCTGATCCTCAATCTCTTGAAAGCAACTCCAGTCATTTCGCCGTTTCGACGTATGGTTCCTTGATACAGATCGCTCGTTACCCCCATGTCGACCGCTTCTTGCTTCCTCTCGATATCCTCATCTGACAAATACAAATGTTCAATCCTTGCTCGAACACGTTGATCTATGCTACTGAGAGCCATCGGTTTGATATGAACCTTTGGCTCGGAAAGCATTGGTTTTTGCACCATAGAGACAATTGCGTGCATTTTCGGACGAGACTTGGGATCCTTCTCCAAGCATTGAACGTGGAGACTTGATAGATACTTCCCGACAGGATCCTTTGGCTCGGGGAGCTCGGGGAGCTTGCCATCTTTAATTGATGTCCAAATGGCATGGTCAAACCCTCTCGCAGCCGGCCCCTTTTTACTGTATGGGTGGGACTTGGTAATAAAGGCCTATGAAACAGAACCTTAAATGATCCAGACTTGTGGCAATCATATATGATTTCGCTCACGTAAATAAGCATGCCAAAAGACCAGATGTCTGCTTCTTTGGTGTAGATGGGCCTACGATTGCGGGATATTCAGTAAGCAGAATGTTTGCGCAATATGGCTATATGCTTACTCGTCAACCAAAAGCTCAGGTGCCAAATAGTGAATTGTCCCCTTCGCTGTATGTGAAAGGAGTGCAATCGAAATGCTAGCCACCAAGATGCGGCTGGTACCAAAGTCGCACAGCTTAGCGCTCCCATCCGCAGCTATCACGACATTTTCCTTATGAATATAAATCAGGATGGCCGTAAATGGTCAATAAAATTCACATACAGGTTTTAGGTCTGAATGCACAATCTCCTCTTTATGCAGATAATCGAGGCCATTAGCGACATCTTGAACCTGTAAAGAGGCATGAGAGTGGGACATGCTGAATGCACGACAACAATACCAATTCCATGATCCGGTCAGACGAAATGCCTTTTTTTTGAACATATGACAAGGCATTTCCGTTCGCCATCCATTCTGAGACGAGAATGGGGTAGCCCGAGTCCCCTTCGACTTTAAAACCAATTAATGGTAAGATATTCTTGTGACTCAGCCTTCGCCATATGTATATCTCCTTTTCAAACGTCTATCAACGGACTCAATCAGATTCGTTAATGTATACGATAGATTGAAGTACATACTAAGGAATCTTTGTTTTTACCTTCTGTAAGGCTGATCCGAAGCTTTTTCAATGCAACCTCAGTCTTCTTGTTGTCGCGATCCAGGATTCCTCGAAACAAATCACCTGCTGCTCCCATTGCTACAGCTGGACCCTGCTTAACTATCTCTTCGACCAGGTACAAGCCCCATATTCTGATACGGACACGCTTCTCAACACAGTCCAGATTATATGGCAAATGCAACATTATGACAATCTCCTTCATTAATGGACGAGCCTTGGCCTCCTTTTGCAAGCACCAATAGTAAGCTTCGCAAAGTCGTTTTCCCACACAGTCAGTCGATTCCGGGAACTTGGGAAGTTGTCCGTTCACAATGTTTCTCCGAATCCCAAAATCGAAGCGCTTCGCACTCTTCTCCCCTGAGTTGTACGGATGCGATTTTGTGGATAGAGCCTAGTACAGGAAGAGTTCGTACCATTTTCACAGAATCCATCAAGAACAGACTTACGTAGATCAGCATGCCAAATGCCCAAACGTCAGACTCTTTGTTACTCTGTGGACTAAAACAAGTAGTGAGTCCCGTATACATCAAAATATTTTAGGTGATTGAACGGCATACACGTCTACTAACAGCTCAGGTGCTAGATAACTTATGGCGTCCTTTTGAGTATTTGATTGACCAGCGACAGAGATACTGGCCACCAGTGCTCGACTCGCGCCAAAATCGCACAGCCTTGCGCGTCCCTCCAAGGAAATGACCACATTTTCCTGTTCGTTTCGGAGTCAAAGAGGGTCATATTTACAAAAACATGCAAATGTACTTACGGGTCGGAGGTCAGAATGCACGATTTCTTTCCCGTGCAGATAAGCAAGACCTTCAGCGATGTCGCTAATCTATTTGTAAGAATGAGACTCGGAGCTGCATTTTTATAAATAAACGAGATCGATACCAATTTCGAAACTTCATCATTTAAAAGGACGTTCTTCTGAACGTAAGACAACACGTTCCCATTCTTCATCCATTCCGCCACGAGCACGGGATATCCTGTTCCGGAATCCACAGTGATACCCACTAGAGGTAGAACGTTCGGGTGGTCCAGCTTAGACCAGATATAAGCCTCATTTTCAAATGTCTGAGCATATTTAGAAAGAGGGCAATCTCGGAAACGGAGGAAAACTCGCACCGATGCGTTATTACCATCTTCAGCTTCAAGGCTGATACGTAACCTCTTGAATGCGACTTCAACTTTCTTCTCGCTACGATATATCCATCCCCGGAACAAATCACTCGTTGTTCCCACCTCAACGACTTCCTGCGTTCGTTCAATCTTTTCAATGGAAAGATATAGATGCTTGATCCGAGCGTGAACACGATGATCGATGCGGTCAAGAGCTTCAGGCTTGATATGGACCGCTGACCCGACGCGAGTTTGTAACAGTGCAATCACTTCGTCTATTGTCGGACGAGAGAATGGGTCTTTCTCCAAGCATCGATTGTAGACCTCGCGAAGTTGCGCACCCTCAGACTCGACTGTTTCGGGGAAGATTGGAAACTCGCCACCTTTGATAGCCATCCAAATGGCATACTCGGCGGCGTTTCCTGTCTTCGAACCGGTGCTGAACGGATGGGCCTTTGCGAAAAGAGCCTACAATCATATATATGTATGTATGTATCAATTTAGCTTTACTCCTCAACGCTTTCAGCGAATATGCTGAATAACATTTGAATAGTCTTACATAGGTCAGCATACCAAATGCCCAAACATCAGATTCTTTGGTGGACTGCAGGCTACGATGCATGATAAGTGGCGCATTTTTTTGTGTGCTTGAAATGGCGACCACTTACTCGACCTCTAAGAGCTCGGGGACTAAGTAGTCCATGCTAACTTTTGTAGAAACGGCAGCACGTGAACCTGAAAGGCAATCAGCCAGGACTCGGCTCGCAGTGAAGTCGCACAGCTTCGCAGTTCTATCTGATGAAACCAAAACGTTTTCCTGTTCAAAATTGAATAAATAGAGTTTATTGAACGATCACCCATAAAGCACTGACCGGTTTAAGGTTTGAATGTACAACGCCTTCCTTGTGAAGAAACGCGAGCCCACGAGCAGCACCTTGAACCTAATAGTACGCATTAGTAAATGAGCTAGTCTAGATGCGCAGGTAAATCCAATACCAGTTCCATAAGCTGGTCAGATGGGACAATACTAGTCTGAACGTAGATCAATGCATTCCCGTTCTCCATCCATTCCGCCACTAGAACCGGATACCCTGTGTCAGCATCGACCATAAATCCCAAGATAGGCAAAACATTTGGGTGGTTTTGCAGGCTCTGCCATATGAATGTCTCATTTTCAAAAGACTATTGCAGGCTAAATCAGAATGATCGATAATCGTGGATAGCACAGCGGAATGTTTACCGTGGCCTCTTTACTCTCCTTTCCCCCAAGAATGATCCTAAGTCTCTTGAAAGCAACTTCAGTTCTCTTGCTGTCCCGCTCTATGGTTCCTTTGAACGAGTCGCTCGATGATCCCTGGTCAATGACACTCTGCTTCGTCCCCACTTGTTTTTCAGATAGATACAGCTGCTCGATCCTATTGCGAACACAGTGAGTAACACGATCAAGAGCCTTGGGTGTGATATAAGTTTTTGCCCGTATAGCGACATTTGGCTGGTTGTGGACCATGGCTATACGAGCGTAGTAGCGTTTCTGCATGCAGCAGCCGCAGCTGACCAGCTTTAAGTAACGTTGTACATGCTTGAAAGGCGAGGCAGAAACGATAATCAAGTGATTCAAGTGGCTCCGGTACTTGAACACAAATTAAGGCCTACCTAAATGAAACTTATAGACGGTTATGAAAAGAAATGAATTGAAAACGCGCATATCATAAAAATAGAAAAAAAAAAGCAATGGACCGATTCCCCGTCAAGTCCATATAATTAATCAATCCGTACTTCAGTACGGAAAAAGTTGACTTTTCTTCTGCAAGAAAACACGGAACAAGTAGCTGTAGATAAGAGGGTTCGTACGCATTGATTTTGATTACGATAAGCCAGCAGACTTACCGCAAAAAAGCATGCATGTGCATATCCCATCTTAAGGTGGAATCAGCATTCTTCCCAATCTTCCGAAAACGAACATGGATGGTCAATACCGCAGAGAGCTTAACGAATTTAGTGGTCATCCTAAAAGATAACACTGAGAAGCGGGAAGTAGCTAGGTTCGGATGCAATTGCCTGCACTCTGATGGTTGATACATGTTAACGATACAAACCCCAACCCCACGATAGACCGAGCGATTGTCGGAGAAGTCGATGGTCCGACAATATCATATAGGAGCAGAGATGACGTCGAGGAAGAGGCCATGAAGCGCTCGTTAATCGCTCTCACGGACAAAGACATTCATTTCTCCATAGAGAACTATGGGCAGACGTTAGAGACAGACGTCCGGCAGAAATATATTTCGTTCAACTCACAGTCTGTTTTATGAATGAGGGGCCGAGCTTTAGGAACACCGACGCATATGCACGGCTCTCAGAAAAAAGCAACCACAGATTTCATCTCAAATTAATCTCAAAAAGCAAATGAATGAGTTGCAGTACATGAACATGAGGGGTCGTTGATGTCAACGTACCCTTGGTCAACTGACTTGCGGCGGAGGCAGTCAATGGTCCGTTTTTAGCGAAGAAATGCGTAGAGAGTTAATTCACCTCGTGTTCCGTGCACAATAGACATATACACACCTTATCCGTATTGCTAACCGCTAGGTTGTCGACTTCTCCATTGAAAGTTCGGAATACGGCGTAGGGAGACTTGACTACTCATGGCCAGGCAATTACCTTTACCTGCTCGATGTTCAATATAACGGCAGAAGTAATCCAAAGCTATTATTACCAGGGCCATTCCGCGTCTAACTTTCTGACTTCTTCTCTGAGAAGTGGGGCTTGAGCGTTTGCTGCGTGGTGGACCAAAAGGTGACAGTGTGAGAGGTTGCCTCGGCGGAAGACTTTGTTGGGCGAAAGTTACCGACATCTAAGGTATACATAGCCCGAGAACAACAGTGGATCCGCCATTCGAGCCATTTGGAATAAGTGCGTTGATAAGGTCAATTGTTGGGTTTAGAGAGAAGGGACGGAAACTGATATGGAGGGAGATTGGAAGAAAACGTCGCCCTGGCTGTCTTGAATCATAAGTGACGATCATCTGCGACGATCACTGTCTCAGTACTAGTGCCGCTAAGTGCGTCGCACTCGCTTTTTTTCATGATACTCTTCATCAACGTTCGTCTCACACCCATCCCATCGAACAGCTCAAAATAAAGCTCGTCTGTCTTTCTGTTAAGCAACGACTAGCGAGTAATGAACTCAAGGCCCTCCAAAGAACGAGTGTATAGCTTTGGCAGACTCTATCTAGTGACGCGCATGTACTTCTCGGACATCTTTATGTCCTGTAAACTGCGGTATGATCACCTCTAATTCTATGACATTGACTTCTTTTCGGGTCGCCCACGTACTCCAATTGAGGATACTACTGCGTCCCGCCGGAAGAATTTACTAGGCACCAGTACTTCTATTCTCAACGAGATGATGGGCGCGCACGAAGAAGAGTCGCCACTCATGCCTCATTCGAGATTTGAATTCGAACTCTCAAGACGCATTACAAGTCCAAGAACCTATCTGTCACTGCCTCGCGTCCAATGCATGCTACATCGTACCCTTAAACCGGAACATGACGTCCTTCATTCCATTATAGGACCGATACATTTCAGCGTTCTTCCACCATTGGTTCGCTTTCATCGTCGATATCCTTTCTCGTAGGACCCCTCATTCATCGACATCGCCGTATACATACCCACAGACGATAGTAACGAAGCCGTTATTTCAAATGCAAAGATCAATGAAGGCCAATCGACTTCCAGGAATATCACAACGTATGCGGAGGGAGTGTCTGAGAACAGGATAATATCGTTTATGGTGGAGTTATGGTGAGTCGCAGATTACATCCTGAAGAGTCAAAAGCATGCCTTTGAATGCACTCAGTCAAACGCGAGGCCGACACTAACCGCCTACTACCAGCGGTTTATGGAAGACGTGATTGCACTAAGCTTCGCGTGTTATCTTCGAAAGCGTGATGCGCCCTGAAAAATTTACTGCATCCCATGGATACCGGGCGCGGATATGAGTATGGCGGATACATACATCGAGGCAGCTTGCCCGTGCGAAACGAAATAGTATTTGTACTAGGATAAAGGTTATATCTCCCTTCCAAATTAGCGATACAGTGTAAAGTCAATAAAGAGAACCCATACCGTATAGGCTACGCATAGATAACAAACATTAGATGGAGAAGGGCTAGCACAATTGCGAGATGACGTCTTTCATGTTCGGTCGAGATCTCGGGTCTTTTTTCCAACATAATGAGCAAATTTGCTTGAATCGTTCAACCTCTGGCATATCCTTCCCATTATCGCTTTTGGTGAATTTCGGCAAGTTCCCTTTCACGATGGATGACATCACGGCCATTTCAGCCGCCCTGCCTTTGACACCACCATAGGGATGCTCCTTTGCCCAGAGCGCCTTACGAAAAAAAAGAGGTTAAGACCTGACTTATGGTGTGTCAGATATGGACCATGCGCACATATAGTATCATCCCGAACGCCCAAACATCAGCCTCCTTCGAATGAGTTTTGTAAGGTTGTGCCAGATCGAAAGAAAGTAGTTCCGGAGCCAGATATTCGCAAGACCCGGCAGAGCTTGGACCCGGGCTTTCAATGGACTGCGTCGCCAGAATGATTCGATTACAAGTGAAGTCGCAAAGCATCGCTTTCCCATCGATTGAGAGGACGATGTTTTCCTGCAATTACACCGCTGAAAGGAGTTTAAATAACGTAGAGAAAGTTAACGACTAACCGGTTTGAGATCCGAATGAATCACCTCACGGCTGTGCATGTATTCTAGTCCTTTGGCTACGCCAGATGCCTAACACTCCTGGGCATCAAAATACTACTCCAGCTGACTTAGGACCAGCGACTCACCAATACCAACAGTTGTGAAATAGATGTTGTTTTTGCACGCGCAAAATCCAAGGCGTTTCCTCCTGCCATCCATTCTGCAACAAGAATAGGATATCCCGTCTCTGCATCGTAAGCGTAACCTAGTAGAGGAAGTACGTTCGGATGACAGAGGCCTGACCAAAGTTTCGTTTCGCCTTCAAATATCTTCAAATTTGTCCAATTTATCAGACAGTTGGCAAAGTTACCGTGACGAGACGTACCTCTTTTGTTTTCGCTGTTCCTGGTAGCATACGTATGATTTTTAGTGAGACGGTTACTTCTCCGCGACCCGGAATGTCTGCTATTCCTTTGTATACGTCATCGAACGTTGCCATGCCCTTCGGCGTCTTTTCTCTAGACACGATAGATTGGGAGAGATCTGTCGGATTGCTTTGGCCTGCACCCATTGTGCACAGAACGTGAAGTCAGATGGCAAGCGAGAAGTGAGTTGAGCCTCGCTCTTTTCCTACGTTTTCTCACGCTGATATGATCGGGGCGGGGCGTAATCATATCTAATGACGTAATCATCCGGACCCTCAGGTGTCCGCATTGTTTGAACATTTCGATTGAGCTCTCGCAGTACTAGTTCTCCGAGTCGTCCATTTACCAAAAACTGTGTGTATTTCCTCCCTACGTTTTCCGTCAACAACTGAATGTTCATCAGCCGCGGACTACTAGTAAAGGCTCGACTAATGCCAAATATATGACCCCGACGACCGCTTGGCCGTCTCCCACTCAAAGCGCTTGACAGGCACCCGAAATGATAACTCAACTCAATATCCATACCGGACCATACGACGATACGTGTCGCGCACTTTGAGGACAGCCTGTCCTTACGCTGGACGTCCGTGAATGATGATTGTTGGTAACTGCGAGACGATCATTGTTCTTGTATCTCATTTCTTTCATAAAAGTCGGATCGCTCCAAACGATTCTTGAAGAATTGTTTTGCTGGCAGCGTACGTGCACAATCATATCCTAATCAGCGACTCGGGAAAAACGTCCGCCCATTCGCTCATGGCCGACTTCAGAACACATGCGCGTTTCATTTCTGGGATACTTCAACTTTATTGAATACGCTGACGAAGAATGAGGATTCGTTTTTTACAAAGAAGAGGAGGGGAAGGAGGAGGGAGGGAGTTGGGGATGGCACGCGGACATTATGTAGTTTCGCCCGTAACATCCAGCTAGTCTACTGGTGTAGCAATTCGACCACTTCCTTCATACTTGGGCGCGAGATCGGGTCCATGATCAAGCATTGCCTATAAACTTCACGGAGCAATTTTCCAATGGGTTCAGCAATCTCAGGGAATTTGGGGAAATCGCCCTTCTCGATGGCTTCGGATATAGCCTTTCCCGCTGCTGGCCCTACTAATCCTTTTTCAGAAAAGGGATGCTCCTTCGCGCAAAGTGCCTATAATAAATTGAGTTTGTACAGAGGACATTTGGAATTCATTTCTGATCATCCCCACGTACGTAGACTAGCATGCCAAAGGCAAAGACGTCGACCTTGTCGTTGTAATCGGATCTATCAGGCACGTTTAGATCCCCAGAGCATGCTCAGATAAAATGGAGAGCGCAATAAGATTAATCTACTCACGAAGATGATAACTCTGGTGCGAGATATCCCAGTGTACCCTTTGGAGTGATCGAGGGCGGTGCAACTTGGATGCTGGCTCTTATGATACGGCACGTTCCAAAATCGCATAACTTAGCATTTCCTTCAGAGTCTATCATGACGTTCTCCTTCAGGACTCGCGTTAAATTGAGAGTTTGAAAATAGATAGAAAGGCAACTGACAGGTTTAAGGTCTGAATGCCTTATACCGGCTTCATGCATGCGAAATAGGGCATCCGCCAAGCCTTGGATCTACACAGAAAAAAAAACAGAAGTGCGTTTGGCAGTTAAACATAATCGTACCAGCGCCAAAAGTCTTTCAGGCGAAATATTGTTGTTCTTGACGTATTGCAGCGAGTTTCCATTCGGCATCCATTTTGACACAAACACGGGATAGCCTGTGTCAGCATCAATTGTGAAACCTATCAGGGGCAGAACGTTCGGATGGTTGATCTTGTTGATTTTCTGCCACGTGTATACTTCCTTCTCGAAAGCCTATAAATGGCCAGGGTCACCGTCAGGTTTAGAGAAAGAGACTAGTATGGGGGCGTACGTACGTTAAACTGTTCGCTTCTTTCATCTGTGAGCAGCAAACGCAGCCGCTTCAAGGCAACAACTTCAGACCCCTCTTTATCGCGAGTAATCGATCCTTTATACAGGTCTGCAGTTGCTCCATTGGCAACTACTCCTTGATATTTTCCGATTATCTTCTTCGAAATAAAGAGTCCCTCGATCTTCTGGCGAACGTCACTACTGATATAGTCAAGTGTTCCCGGATCGATAAAAACTTTTGGTGGGACGGCAACTTGTTCTGAAGCGTGAGGCATTGTAGTAGGGGTGCAGAAGGTGATAATGAGAGAGGGGAAATAAAGAAGCGAGGCTTTTAAGGTGACCCACACACGGGAAGCGTGAGGCATTGTAGTAGGGATGCAGAAAGTGATAATGAGCGAGCGAAAATAAGGAAGCGAAGCTTTTAAGGTGACCCACACACGGAACATGAGTCACCAAAGTTGATCAATTCTAACGCTCATATTCTAATTTCATGAGACTCGTCGCTAAGAATGTGAGGCTTCCAAGCTAACTTCATGCGTTGTAGAGAGACCCAGGTCCCTTTCTATCATTGCCAAATATTCACCCGATGGAGGCAATAGATTCACTGGTAGAGCCAGCTGATAGGAACCTTAAAAACTAAGAAGAGATGAGCGTATCCCAATGTGAAAGACGTGGAAGAAAAGATTTACAAGATTCGGACACAATGTTAGCGCTATCACCGCTGGCGCCTCTTTACATTACGCATATTTCGGATCCATACGTATTCACTTGGTTCTCCTTAAAGGATGGGGGACGCTCCCAAAGTGAAATTCGGAATTGAAGCCGGTACGGGGTAAACTTGAGCTCGTTCAAATTGGATTGTGATGATGCGTGTTCACGATCTATGCATGAGCAATAAATCAGATACGTCTGCTGGACGTTGAAAGTGCTTCCAAGGAACCCGTGATATCCGTTGAAGCGGTTCATTGAATTCATTTGATAGAGCGCTAAATAGAATTGTAATGACAGAACTGTGAAGGGAAAGCACGATAAGCAATGAAGTCAACGTTCCACTTTTCCGAGATGCGACTCACAATAACAAGCCCATGAACAGGTGCACATCCGCGTTGCCCCAGTGCCTGGAGTAACGTTGAAGTGCTGTATCAATCCAATCCCAATGAAATTCGAAGACGTCCAGCGTCTGTCTTCAATTCATTGACAACAGACTTAAATATCGGAGAGAACAGCGGGGATAAACGCACCTTATACACGTTGTTTAACTTCCCGCCGACCATGTCTTCCATGAATACCATTACCCTGTACCACCCGGGTCCACCCCAAGAATCTCGCTGATCGACTGTCAGGCAAACGCATTCCCTTTCCAGATACCCGAGGTATTTGCAGTGGTGCACTCCAGACTGTTCTAATCCCTTCAAAGTCCAGATAGAGCTTCTTTCTCGAGGTGTGAAACATGTACAGTCGGAAGTACGACAGATGGAGTAGGAGTGGGCGAGTGAGCTCTTCACGAAGACTTCCCAGTCGGCATACTATTGACAGGGAGGACCACTGGACCAGTGAGGTGCGTATTTCCAATGGATTGAACGGATGAACGTTACGACGGAAATTCAATGTTAGTCTGTTGTACTCGTGGCTGCTATGTCGAAATTAATGGTGGCAAGAGAAGAAAAAATGTACGAGACACGGATGAGAAACTCAACGTCGCCGCTGGCTGATATGATCGACGGCTGGTTGAAACAATCGGCGTCGCGGATGCAAATAACGACTTCTATCACTATATTCCACCAACGATGGCATCCGTTCGATGACAGACAAGCTTATGCTATTGCCAGCGCCAGGTTCAGCCAAATTTGTTATCAGGACCCTATGCTTTTCTACGATCGAAACCCAATAAGTGACGATACCCAGTTCAAAGTTCAAACCGCAGAATGAACTGACCGCTAGTGCCAGTGTGTGCTTTCCGTTCAGTAGCATCGTTTACCTCACTGGCACCCGTCGCCTGAGTCCTCATTTCAAGCATTAACTTCCATCTACCATAACGTGTCTTCTCCGAGTCTATGAAAAATCTCAACGGTTACAGTCCTACCATATTGGATTACACTCATGATGCCCGAAAGATCAAGACTCAAGTGGAAGTGACAACACACGTTTCAAGACTGATGCAGGGTCCTCATGGCTATCACGAAGGACCACGTACACAGAAGACGTGGACCAGAGATTCACGAACTCCATGACGACTTATTTTGTAGTGCTGTCTACTTTTGAAAGAACGGATTCGTCGGCGACATGTGTACGTATCATCAGTCCCTATCATACCCATACCCTTTATGATTTTGTCGAACGCGCAGGTGAATTGAGTTCTCTTATCGTAATTACCAGAGTATCTTGCAGTCAATTCGCGCTCCAATTTCCCATGAGGGGTGCACGTATAAAAAGAACACGCTTCGCAATGACAGTGATGTTGTTAAATACGCGACGTGTGAATCGCAGACATCCACTTTCTTCATACATGTAGACGCACTAATGTTTTCCTGATTATACAGACTATTCCAGTAACTCAGCCACTTCCTCCATAGTCGGGCGAAATGCAGGCAGTGCTACCGGACTGCATTGTGAGGATCTTTGGGCACAATATCGATTCCTTTATTTTTTCAGTGTTCTCGGGACATACGTGATGCTCACCACAAGAACTTTTATATTTTACGCGTCCCGAACAGAATTGAGCACATTGATTGCAGGGAGACGCACAGACCACCAGGCACTACTAATTCCGTAACTACAAATCTGGAGTTACACTAGTTTTGCAGTAACGCGACCACTTCCTTCATAGTTGGACGAGCCGCAGGATCTTTTTCCACACATTGATTATGAAGGCCACGAAGCCGCTCCCCTACGGAATCGGTGACTTCTGGGAAATTGGGGAGCTTGCCATTTTCGATGGACCGTAGAATGACGAATTCCGCTGCTGGCCCAACGAATTTGTCTTTGCTGTAGGGATGTGACTTTGCGACGAGGGCCTGTAGTAGACTACTTGAGTATGAAATCGTGAAGATAACCTTGAAAGACTGCCTACATAAATGAGCATCCCAAAAGCCCAAATGTCAGCCGCTTCATTGAAGTCCGGGCTAAGGAAGCAAAGCAATCGTAACGCGCTCAACCACACGTCAAGACCAAGAAAGAAGATGGCATAACTTACTCCAGAACCAAGAGCTCGGGTGCTAGATAATCCACTGTGCCTTTCTCGGTAGTTGAAGGGGTCGCAACTTGGATGCTGGCTTTCAATATTCTGCTCGCACCAAAATCGCATAACTTTGCAGTCCCATCGCTATCGACCACGACATTTTCCTTACGTTTTCTTGTAAGCTTAAGATGAAGAATGGAAGGCGAGGAAGTTGCTCACAGGTTTGAGGTCCGAATGTCTGACACCTTTGCTATGCAGATAGGCGAGGCCTTCGGCGATGTCTCGGACCTAGATAGAATAGTAAGGTGTGGATCCCGACGTTAGGTGGAAGAAACGTACGAGCTTAAATAACCTCTCAGGCGAAATATCATTCTTCCTTATGAAGGACAATGCATTTCCATGAGGCATCCATTTCGACACAAGCACAGGGTAAGACGTGTCGGCGTCGACCATAAACCCAAGCAGAGGCAGAACGTTCGGGTGATCGAGCTTCTGCCAAATATATATCTCTTTTTCGAAGGACTATCGGAAATAACCATTAGAATACACATGCCGATGGGGACTCAGACTGCACGCTCACTTCAATATTGTTGCCGTCGTCACCTTCGAGGATCAAGCGTAGACGTTTCAGTGCGGCATCATCCCTCTTCTCGCCGGTTATTACAACCCCTTTGAAGAGGTCGGACGTCGCTCCGTGGTCCACTGCCACTTGTACTCTGTCAATTCTGTCCTTGGGAAGAAATAGATGCTCGACTCTCGAGCAAATATCACTGTCGAGGAAGTCGAGAGGCCTTGGTTTAATATGGGCCATTGGCTGCCCGCCGACTTCTGCATGATTGTGAGACATCTTCGCGGTCTTGAAGTCGAATGATTGTGACGCAGGGAGTGGCATAATATGTTCGCACACTTGAAGTAAACCCGAGCATGCTTAACAGGCGAAGCAAACAAGAGGAGAGGCGTGCCTTCTTGACGTATCTAGCGCCCGTCATAAACTCTGATATTCGGGTCCGTCGGCTTCAAACACGGCTATAATTTGAAGCCAAGACTGATATTTAGTCGATCTTGAAAGAAAACCATGGACATCTCTTCCCATAGTTGATCCGTAGATGAACCATAAGTAGGTCTTGAGCGCCGCTTGCGAGACATCGCCTGTTACAATATCATTTGTGAAAGCTGTACTGATGAGCAAAGGCGGCATCGTACGTACGAAAGTTCCTCACTATATGTGGATTCGCCATTTCCCGAAGGATTCTGAACGTACAAGGCGCCTGCGGGCCATCGGGGTAATTTTTTTTGGAAGAGGCCATGAATCGAAGGCTTCGATAAGGCCCATACCCATTGAAATATAAGCCGTTCTTATTTCAAACACACAGAGAATTCTATTGGCGCTTGTTGGATATGGCAAAGATCGATTGGGGAAGAAGCGGATGTGAGCGAGACAGGTCAAAGTGCGGGAACTCGAATCGAACTTACTCACAGATCATGAGGTTTCGCTCCCACGGTTTTAAATTGGCGCTTGCTGGACACCAAGCAGCTTCCAAGCTACACATGCTTTGCATGAGGATAGTAACCACCGTTCGAACGTAGATATTTTGGGACGGCGAGGTCACAAGGACATCCAAGCCGCAGGTGGTTGTCGGCGTATGTTGTCAATTCAGAAGCCTGGCTATAAACACGCGCGTGTATACCGCAATACTTAACGATTAATGACTCTAACTGATCTCAGGGTCCCTCGCATGACGATACAGAATAGAGTCAGAGCATGAGGGAATGAAGTCAGGAAGAAAGGTTCAAAGTCAAGGCGCAAAGTTCCACATCGGAGTCGCGGGTGCACCGTCACCGTTGGTGGTGTCGCGTCACCACCACTCTGAGCAGCCTCCGAGTCACCACCATCTACGAGTAACAAACCCCCGTTACCCGAAGCTGAGACTCAGGGTCATTGATATCTCTTTATCATCACAATGCTCTTGTTGAGGGCGTATGAATTCTTCATCTATTCTTCAACATTGTCGTAGGACACTTCAACTTCGAGGCCGACGCAATGGCCATCAACAGCTCAACATTGGTCGTGGTCGTCTGGCGCTCGTACATGATATCGAGACTCGAGTTCATTGGTCTGCGGAGTGACGTTAAGTCAAAGCCAAAGAGATTCAATTACTTGGGGAGAAAGCGCTTACGTTTCCTTTTGTCCTGGCGAATCCATCCTTGAACCAAAACCTTGGACTAAGCGCCGCCTACGTGAAGTCGTCCGATAAAGCGACTATGGGTCAAATGAACTGATTGAAGCGGAACGAAAAGGGAAGAGCTTGTCCACTGAATGCATGTCTACCTCTCTCCGAGAGATTTTGGGGTGGGGTTCAATGCACGGTCCATCTGCGAACCATCAGAGAAAGAACAGACGTGAGCGGGAGATACTGAAGCTCGAAGGCCCAAATCGGAGTCACCCACATACAATGTGACCGCACTTGTCGCGCTCGCGCATACAAATTATACTGGCGCTTGTTGGATTGGAGATGAAGGTGCTTCCAAACTACGCATGCTTTGAATGAGGGTGGCCTATCTAAGTTTTGAATAGATATGGGGTTGTGCAGGTCATAGGGTCGCCGCTGGGGGGAGTCAGCGTCCGTTCTTGACTCGCAAGACTGTCACCGCCAGCCACGCACGTACTGGCTGTGGAAGGAAGCAAAAATCAGCTTTGAATGTCCGGCCGCTCTTTGGACATCCAGAATGACGGCGATAACTTGAAGGAGGACAACACGAGCGGATGAAGTTAAGATTCGATTTTGAGAGAAAGCAAGCAAGCAAGATGCACACGCGGGCAATCTAAGATCGACGTGGTCCATGCCTTGGGCTTCAACTCGATGAGCCCCCTCTTGGACTTTCACCTCAACGCTGCGGACGCTGATAGTCAGTCGACTCGATTCGACGTCCACGACTGGAACCCATTTACACGTTCCACTTCAGCCTTCGAATTGCCGAGTCTGCCCACTGGCTCTGCGGAAAAAACGTGCTCCGACCGATCAAGGCAGCTGCGTCTGCGTGTAGTATTGGGTTCTTAACGAACTTTGTCATCAGGGTCTCGCTTCTCTTAATCTGTGCAGCTCATCCAGATGTGAAGGTCTCTTCGAACGTTCCCTTTCAAGTTCAATACCAAAAGAATCATCTATAGTCCATCCAAAGCTTCACCCGATCGCGCGGTCCTATGACCAGACTAAATGTGAGCTCTCGTAATAATTGTACACGCTCTGGGAAGTTCTGTCTGCAATCACCTTGTCCCTCATAACTTGCTTCCGAGAGAGGTGCGTTGTTCTAGAATGTGACATTTTGCCAAAACCGCTGACTACCGTGTAATCCAGTTCTTTCTATGCTTTCTCCGGATTGTAAACCTCACGATAAACATGTGTAACCCGAAGGTTCAATCCATTATCACGAAACGCTGTTATCAAAATTATGTCGGACGGACTGTGAGAGAACCTCCTTATCCGTACTATTTGAGACGGACGGGGGCATGTTTTAGCAGTGTGAGGTTAATTTCATTAAAACTGCTTGTGGAACTCGAAAATCCTGGAAAAGGGTGGCGGTATTATCTGTGATAAGGCGATTCTAGCTATCATTTGAGCTTTGCGCTGATTCAATGATATTGCAGTCACCGGATTGCATTGTATTTCGTTTGCCCAAGGACTGAAACCTTCCCCTACGAGTTGAGGAGCAGGGCCGCCCAACCCGCCGATTGATTGCCTCAACCCTTCCGCATGTTGGGGTACTATCCTAAATATGTCTACAGTCTCAATTAGCAGGAACTCTTTCGTAATCAGTCAACTCATCAACTTGAGTGTGCACACCGCTACTTATAGCTTTCGACGATAGAATTTATCGATGGAACCCTCCATACTCCTCCACAGCGATGTTTCATTCCTCGCGTGATCGAATCCTCGAGTTCATCGACCCTTGTCTCCATTCTAAGGCCAGGGAGTTGTATCTGCCCGACGAGCTCCTCCAAATTAATCGAATTCCGGCTGCTTGCGGATCCGCAAGCGACGTATTTAGAGGAACTCTGAATCGCGGGGATCAGAATGTAAATGTTGCTTTCAAGAGAATACGTCCCAATGCATTTGATGACAGGCCCCAGGTACGCACTTTCGCGTATATTCTTCTTTCCTCCTGAGCGTTATGATTGGTAGACTGCCCAATTTGAAAGAGAGCTATACATCTGGCACAAATTGACTCACCCAAATGTCCTTACTCTCATGGGGTTCTCCGTCGATAATCTTACAGGTTACTTTGCCTTTATTTCGCAATGGATGGGAGGTGGAAACGCCATGGCATACGTCACGAGGAACGACATCACACCTAATGAGCTCATGAACTTGGTTCGTTATCCAAACGACTTTCGAGGCTTTTCTTATGTTTATTGCTAGATTCAAGGCGTCGGTCAAGGGCTCGCCTATATACATAAGCAGGGTGTAATACATGGCGACGTAAAACCTGTCAGTGCGTCTCTTTCCTTTTAGAGAAACTCTGTTTATTAATAATAATAAAAAACAGGAAAATGTTGTGATTTCATCCGATGGAATTGCACAGATATGTGACTTTGGAAGTAGTGAGATGTTGAATGCCGAGATTCAATCCGCTCGACCTTCTGATACTTTAAAGGGCACGTTGAGGTATCTAGCTCCCGAGCTTTTGGTTGCCAGTGAGGGGTAAGGTTTAATCCTTGGTCTGTCATGAAATTCGTTCTTAAATAAAGCAGACCTTGCAGTAGCGAAAAATCCGATGTGTGGGCTTTTGGCATGCTTATCTACGTAAACTTTTCCTTTCCCGTCGTTTCGTAGTGCTCACATTATTGTAGGCTCTCTACGCAAAGCGCCATCCATACGGCGGAGAGGGAGAGCCTGACTTTAGAATTTTCAGGACTATTACGCAAGGCAGGTTTCCTAAGTTCCTTGAAACAATCGAACCTGTGGGGAAGAAGCTTCATGAAGTGTTCTATTGGTGTTCGGAAAAAGTACCTGCGTCTCGCCCCTCGATGGAAGACGTCCTTGGAGTATTAAATGCACCAGATGCCCTTGGTTTCATCGAGTTGCGTACTCGGGCTAGATTTACGGCCCTCTATCTTCCAAAAAACGTTTTCCACATCGGCACGGAGCGTCCCTTTGCGAGTGGTGCGATAGGACAATTATTTCTGGGAACTATTTCACGTAATGGCAGAGAAACCGCCGCTGCTTTTAAGAAAATACCGTATAGCCTAGACCTCAAAGAAAGTGGTGGCAAGTTAGCTTTGGTTCGTATTCTTTAATCCTCATGTTACTTATTGCTGAAGGCGCTTCCAGGTCATCCAAAAAGAACTCTACGTATGGTATAAGCTGAACCACCAAAATGTTGTATCTCTCCTAGGAATTGCCGTCGAAGATGTCACCGGCTACCCCGTACTTGTGTCGGAGTATATGTCTCGCGGAAATGCTATGGACTACGTTGCACGGAATAATATATCACCGAATAAATTAGTGGGACTGGTGAGTTCTCTATCTATCTTAAGTTTCCTCTTCAACATTTGCGCCTAGGTTCTGGATGTCGCTCAGGGCCTTGCCTATCTACACAAGGAAAGAGTTGTGCATGCGGACCTGAAGCCTGTCGGTATTTAATTTGCCAAAAATCCTGCAAACTTACCTTTAACAAACAGGAAAACATCGTCATCGCATCTGACGGGACTGCAAAGCTGTGCGATTTTGGGACAAGTCGTATTAAAAACGCTAGCATGCAGTACGGACTCCCATCACATACTTGGAAGGGCACATCGGACTACCTAGCTCCCGAGCTTTTCTTTAACGCCAACAAGTAAGCGATACTTATTTCTTCCCTAAGATCCTTTGAGTAAACTTCGTAATTTTAGCCCGCTCTACAATGAGCAATCCGATGTCTGGGCATTCGGCATGCTAATCTACGTGAGATTCGATTCACGAGTCCGCTGTATATCCTAACCTAATGTTTTTGCTTCCATTCAGGCCCTTTTCGCGAGGTCTCATCCATTTAGAAACGACAAAAATGGATACAACGTGACTGAATACGCCATTGGACAAGCGCTCCAGAGAGGCGAAGTCCCTGTTTTCCCGGAAACTAGCGAATCCTCCGGAAACTTGCTACGTGAAGTCCATGAAATGTGCCTAGAGTTGACGCCTAAGCTTCGTCCATCGATGAAGGAAACAATCGATATGTTACAGGAATCAGCAGCGATCATCGTTCCAATGGATGCTGAAACTGTCAAAGGTCTCTTTCGCCCCGAGAATATACAACTGTATTTAACCGATAAGAAAATTGGCATGAAGCAGACGAATTTCGTTTATGAAGCATCACTTAAATTACACCACGGTGTCATAAGTCTCGGTGGCGAGCATATGGAAGTTACATTCAAGAAAGTACGGGTCCAGCTCGGCGGAGATGATGGCCTTGGAGTTGAGGTAAAAAAATTATCAAACTTCTACCCGATCTTTAACAAACGACACAATAGACATTTGAGAAAGAACTTGACGGATGGCGCAAGCTGGCTCACCCAAATATTCTACCTCTCCTTGGATTCACAGTCAGAGTGGACACTGGTCATCCGGTACTGGTATCAGAGTACATGCCGCGCGGCAATGCTTTTACGTATGTTCAGGCGAACGACATTTCATTTGACCAGCTTATGGACCTGGTATGTCTTTCTGTTGGACTTTCAAGTCCCTCACTCATACTTGCCAATAGTTCCAAGACGTCGCACGGGGTCTGGCCTATCTTCACGAGAAACGTATAATACATTCGAGCCTCAAGCCCGTAAGTGTTCACTGAGTTTGTGTAGAGAAAATGCCACTGATAGGGGTTTGTTGTGCAGGAAAACGTTATGATTTCGCACGATGGAAGTGCAAAATTGTGCGATTTCACTGCAAACCGCATTCTCGTTGCTAGCAATGCTATTCCACGTCGCTCCAAAGTTGGGAACCATCAAGCACCCGAGCTTCGACTTGAAACGTAAGAGAGTGATCTCACAGCATTGCTCTTGACTAACCATACCGACGTAGTCCTAAACACACCGAAGAAACCGATATTTGGGCTTTCGGCATGTTGATTTACGTGAATCCAATCTCATTTTCGTTCTGCACTTCAAAATTATACTCATATTCTATTCGTAGACTCTCTTCACGTGCTACCGTCCGGGCAATGGAACGCGGCAAAAAAGTAATTTGGCTTCTATTCCAGCTGAAAGGCTTGATTTCCCTGAAGCCGCTGAACCGGTGGGAATGCGGCTTTGCTCGCTATACAACTGGTGCACAGAAAAAGAACCTTCTTCTCGCCCTACGATGGGGGAAGTAATGGCGATGCTGCAACAACCTAACGCACAGCTCAAGATAACGGCTGATATTGCCCCAGAAGACCGTATCCGCATCGAACGTCGGGTGCGTACTAGAGTAGAGCACCTGTATCTAACCTTCGAGAAGTCTACAAAAGAGGAGCCTCCCGAGGACTCGAAGCATTCCTCGGATGCGGAATCCTCAGAAGAAGAATCTGCGGACGAGGAATCTGCGGACGAGGAAACTTCGAGGGAGGAAAAATCGAGCAACATCTTTCAGGGAAGTGTCTATCGCGGAGACAAGAAAATCGCATCTGAGGTATCGATCAAGCAATTATGGATAAGTCTCAATCAAGAAGGCGAAAGAGATGCTTTGGTGAGTGTCTTTTTCACTAATTTTGCTCGACCTTTAAGCATTGTGCCGATCAGCTTGATACTAATATTACCCGTAGGTGTTCGAGAAAGAAGTGTACCAATGGAACAAGCTGGACCATCCAAATGTTTCACCGCTTCTAGGCTTCACAATTGATGCCGAGACGGGATTCACTATACTTGTGTCGAAGCTGATGGCAAAAGGAACTGACAAGTTAACTCGCAACAACAGCCTTTCGTCCGAGTACATAATGAAGATGGTGCGCTACCTATTTCAAACTCAAGTTTTGTGCTCACATTCCTCATAAGACTCAAGACATCGCTCAAGGCCTTACTTATTTGCATGAGAGAAACATTGTTCACTCGGACATTAGACCTGTTAGTATTCTCCTTCCTTTCTTGTGATCAGTGTTCCGAGTCCATTTAAAACCGAACAGGAAAATGTGGTTTTCACGGACGACGGAAGAGCGAAGATCTGTAATTCCGTGGAAAGCCATATCGCTCACATCTCGTTTTCACGGCCCGCACTGTATCAGGAGGGCATAGTGGACTATCTGGCGCCAGAGGTTCTTGTAGAAAGGCAAGTATATCAACAGAGTTTGGCTCTTCGTCTGTATCTGATATCTTCGAAGGCCCGATTACAGCAAGGAATCTGACGTATGGGCATTTGGAATGTTGATTCACGTAAGACTTCACCTTTTCGCACGTTTACTCGACTCACGATTGGATACACATTAAAATTATGTAGGCCTTCTTCGCTAAGTGCCATCCATATCGAAGAGGAAAAGGGAAGAAAATGGGTATAGAAGGTGTTTGGTCGTTTATAAAAGGAGGCAAGACTCTCAAGTTCCCCAGGACCACGAATCCTTTGGAGGAGCGACTTCGCGACGTTTATACTCGATGTGTGATAGGGGAAGCTTCTTCGCGTCTAACAATGGAAAAGGTAGTCGAAACGTGTTTTCAGTGATGGTATTGCGGTGGAGCAAGGTACGCTTGAGTTGATTCTAGTTGTGAAGAACTAAATTTAAGGTGAAATGCCATTGGCTCGGACCTAGTGTAAATTTTGTACATGTACTTCATTCGTGTACGATAGAAATATATACCCTCTGTGTGTGGATATGGTGATCGATGGTGTCTACCACTGTCTGGATGGCGCGCAATTAATGCTTGTAGTAAACTGAAGGGAAATTGTACGGTTGTTGTTGCGAGTGAGAGTAAGAGACCACCGGCTAAGTTCTCAACCAACAAGCCCTAAGTTGTTAGAAAGTGGTGCTCTTAATACTTACGGTGCGCGAGCCATTTATTAAGCTGAAGGCCTCCGACACCAACTGTTGTGGGGTTTTTGTTATAAATGCAATGACTCCTTTATATTACCCAAAAACATCGGACAAACAACGAATGTACAACTAATACAATCCGGTACTTGGCCTGTGCTAGAGGAATGTAGTGGTCTTCGTTTCTAAACATACTGAACTACGTTCATAGTAATACACGGACCTAAACATTGCATAAATGCATAGCGCGCAGCTTCAAGTTGACGTCATGTCAGTCCTTCACTGCACCAACAAACCACCTACTTCATGCATAGTCGAACGAAACTTGAGAACTTTCTCCAAACATCTAATGTGAACGTCCCGAGGAAGCCTCCCGGGAGGTTCTGTGGTGTAAGGGAAATCGGGATGTTCACCCATTTCTACGGATCAGATTTCAGGATGAGGAAATTTGCTACGGGTCCCTTATACTTCTCGCTGCTATAGGGAAGCGGCTTCGTAAAACGATCTGAAAACGGCAACTCATGTTTAAACTGTACGTTTACATACACAGAAAAAAAGAGCTTACGATGATAGGCATTCCGAAGACCCAGACATTAGATCAGCCTCTTCGTTAAAGTCGGGCCTACGAGAAAAAAAAAGAAATCAAATCATGCTCCGCTGCACGCCACGCCAAGATCAAATTTGAAGGAGAATGACTTACTTTACATTGAAGAGCTCAGGCGCTATATAGCCTACTGTACCTTTCGTACTTGAAGGAATGGCAATTTGGACGCTGGCTTTCAAGATTCGACTCGCACCAAAATCCCACGGCCTTGCAGTTCAGTCTCATCGATTACGGCATTTTCTTATCAGATCCCTGGTCAGCTAGAACAAGAGAATCGTTGACTGGTTTAAGGTCCGAATGTCTAACGCTTTCAACAAGCAGACAAGCGATGCCTCGCGCTATGTCTTGAACCTATAGCAAGGATGAGTGACAAGTCATAGAACGAAAAAAAAACACATACCAGTTCCAGGAGTCCATCAGAAGAGGTACCATTGTTCTTGACGTAGGACAGCGCGTTTCCATGAGGCATTCACTTTGGAACAACGCATACAAAGTAACATATATCCGCATCAACTGTAAAGCCTAGGAGGTGAAGGACATTTGGACATTCAAGTTTCGACCAAACGCCGATCTCCTCTACAGAGGCCTAAAGTAATTGCAGTAAGTCGGTTGCATACGTAGCTTGGGACAGCAGACGCACCCAGATATTCTTAGTATCGCATTTTCTAGGCTTATGAGTAGACGCTTGAGTCCTGCGCCAGTCTTTATGCTGCCATCTTTTACGTCTCCTTTGAAAAGGTCGGGCGTTGCTCTGTTGTCAATAGCCACTCAGGCTTGTGTTTCGTCTATCCTGTCCTCAGAGATAAACAGATCCTTGATTCTCTCTCACGAACTTCGTTGTTGAGGAAGTCGAGAGCCCTTTGCTTGATCCAAGCCTTTGGCTCGCGGTCGACTTTTGACTGGTCGATAGGCATCGTTACGTTTTTAGGAGGGGCGAATGTAAAGCAAGGATCCACTAGCGCAGTGGGGCGACCTTAAGTAGCAGCGAGTATCATCGGCAAGAGATGTAGCTACAGTGGGGCGTCCGCCGCTTTGACGACCATGGGATGACAAAATCCCCATATAGTGACTTGCAAGACTATCATGATTCGACATCGACGGGAAACAATCAATGCAGAAGATAGCACTCACGCCATAGAGAATACACTCATGCTCCACTAGACTGGAGAGCAGTCTGCGCCATCTTCGCGGGTCTTACCTGGTAAAGCAGAAGTGGCGAATGGATCAGCGTTATCAGAACCAGTAAGGAGAGGTTTTCGCACCATATACATGACCATTACTTTCCTTTGAAATTTCAACCTGAAGCCGATGTATGAAGCGTCTGCGAGGCATCGAAGTATCGACGGAGTCGGGGAAGACATAAGTGAAAATGAGAGCAACCCAAGCTTAAGGACGAACGGAACCACCGACGGATAGACAATGTGGCCGCATTTGCCGCGCGCACAGGATTGCATTGGCGCTTGTCGAAAGACAAGAGCATTTCCAACTTGCGCGAGCGTAGTCCGAGGAGAGCTCCAGGAATGACTGGAATGAATTCGGAGACGTCCAGCCACAACATCAACAACACTACTAGATACCGGATGGCGTACTCTATGTTTGGAGACTGGGTTCAATTAGTCATGCACGCACGACTCGTTCATCGTTGATTGGCCATTATCAAGTTTTGACCCTTGCAGGTCTCGGTCTGTCCGTAGTTGAACTTTGGCGGATCATATGATGATTAGAGGAAAGTACAAGAGAATGAATACAAGAAGGGGGTCCTGGAGATGAGGGTTCGACATGAGAAGTTTGCGACTCGATGAAGGTCGTCAAAGACTCTCCTCGGGCCGACCCAGACGCGGAGTCGACACAAACAATTCTTTCTTTCGAACTCCCACCACATCTCCGCGCTACTCATATGGAATTATGAATCAACTCAAGGCAAAGCAAGCTACGAGCACGCACGCACTTGGTCCTCGACATAATCATCGTTGATAACCGCCGAAGCCTTCATGCAGGCTCTTTGGTCTTACATTTAGTGTTTGGTGTCTTGGCCTATTCTCGGAAGGTCGATTCTGCCAGTAACGTGCGAGTTCAAGTTCTTCATGCTTGAATTACCGTAACTCTTACCCTTCTCAAGTTCACAATGGCAGGGGCAGCAGATATCCTCTTTATCGACGTTATCGGAGGAACCCTTCACCACATTTTCGCATCCTGCTCTTCGCGGAAGGAGCGTGTGAATGACAATTTCAAGTTCGTTATTTCTTTCACGTCTCGTCCCCGATTCGGAGTCGCCATAATCGTCTATCTAACTTATATACTGACATAGGTCATACACGGAATGCATTGGTCTTGCTTCCAAGCACTTCTCCCACGTTTTCGAAATCAATAATGACCTGGGTATCGGTCATGTACACCATGCCTGTAGGAAAAAGGCGGGTCAGGAGGTTTTTCAGCAGATAGGCTCATTACGGAAATAGGTAAGTGACTTCTTGATTATCACTTTCGTCCACGTTCATAATGTATCGTGATAGCCCCTTGGCTAGTGACCAGTGGGAGTGGCACGGAGTTCAACCCTCATCCGTGGAATTCAGGCATCAACAATTCCATCGAACAGTCCGGGAACTGGTTTCTTTCTTGTGAAGGCTTTGGTAGAGCTCATGGATTGACAGTGGCACACATGAGTCAGTGATGTTTTCTCGAAAATAATCATTGTCTAATTTGCATTTGTTGTCGACGTCGGAAGAAGCTCTGACTGACATGTCAATGGCCTGCTGGGCGTAGTTCCTAAGCATCGTACGGTGGATTCATATACAGTTTCTGGACCGCAACATCTCTTAGAATATCGACCCTTACAATTTCAGATAGTAGGAGCTGTACCCACCCGTTCCATCTATGCGGTAACTTTCTATCTCAGACACGGTCGAGAACTCTATCAAGGAACAGACTATTGTCTGCACTTTACTTTCTGCCACCGGGAACATCATGACCTCCGGAGTGAGCCGCACTGGCATGGGTCATAATCATATATATTTATAGTAGAGCTTCTTGCCCATGATATTTTGGTACGTGCACCTCTTTGGCACTGCCTTCCGCTTTACTTACCCATAGCTTTAGACTTTACCTTCGTGTATATACCGGCATGAACGTCGTCAATGCATGTTGTCATGGAAATAAGAAATAGACCACGGCGGCGTACTGGTTCGAAGATGAGCCATTCGTTACCGTGCTTCAGAGGAGTGACGCTGTGTCGAATGAAGCGAGAGCATGAGTGTCCTACATTCATGACAATTCTGAGAATTAATGGACTCGAAGATTCTAGATTGAGGTGACTTAGGTGTGTGAAGACCTTGCTCGACAGGCTCTTTTAGTCATAATCCTTGCCGAAACGATGTGCTTCGGTAACGGAAATAAAGATGAAAACGTGTCTGTATCTTTTCATCGAATGTTATCCATGAATAATTATGAAGTCCCTGACGCGGAGATACATGTATGGTGATGGAATAGCCGTCTATCGTTCTCGATGTTTCGTAAAGTAACGTTGAAAACACACAACCTAAGGCGAGCGCTTCAACGAAAGCGGTAGAGAGCAGGATTGTCCGTAGATTTGCTCATCGACATTTTTTGAACGAAAAAGCACTCTCCTTTCCGAGGGACGTTTTAATATCAATGGTTACTTACATGCATACAATTTCGAAGATTATAGTACACCAAAAGGACGTTCTGAACACTGATGCATGCCGACCCTCTTTCAGTCAAAGCTCTCTTGCAATGACGCAACTACTTCGTCCATAGTTGGGCGTGAATTAGGGTCTACCTGTACGCAGAGCTGATGAATTCTATGAAGCCTTTCTCCCACAGGTTCGTGCGTCACGGGAAATTTTGGAATCTCGCCCTTTTCGATAGCTCTAAAGATGATGAACTCCGCTGCCGGTCCTGCAATCCCCTCCTTGCTGTAGGGATGAGACTTCGCGCAGAGTGCCTACGACAAGGTGGGCATTGTTATACAGATATTCTCTTCAAGCGTGAATTTAGAAAGACTCACGTATATGAGCATACCAAAGGCCCAGACGTCAGCTTGTTCGTTGTAATCGGGGCTTCATTTGAAAATTCACCAAAACGAATCTTGCTTCAGCTTGACGTCCGTATGAAAGCAGAAGACATCTTACTTGAGTACTAAGAGCTCGGGGGCTAAATAGTCTGCCGTGCCCTTTTTCCCGGTTGAAGGAAGAGCCACGGGAATACTTGCCACCAGGGTACGACTCGCACCGAAATCACATAGCTTTGCAGTTCCGTCAGCGTCTATCACGACGTTTTCCTAAGAGTTTGTGGCTAAGTCATTAACACGAAAAATCAGAAAAGAAACCCCACTAACAGGCTTCAGGTCCGAGTGTCTTATGCCATTTTCGTGTAGATATGCAAGGCCTCTGGCGACGTCTCGAATCTGAACAGAACGATGAGACGGGGTCTAAGTAATGACACAAAAACGTACCAGTTCCAAAAGCTTTTCTGGTGTTAATTCGGGTTTCTTAACGTATGACATAGCGTTCCCGTTGGACATCCATTTCGACACGAGTACAGGGTAAAATGTCCCTGCGTCGATTGTAAACCCTAGTAGAGGCAAAACATTCGGATGATCGAGTCGATTGATCTTTTGCCAGACATAGGTTTCCTTTTCGAACGTCTATTGGCGATTGCGATTAGAATGAATGAACAATCTAGTGAGAATCACATACACGCGTGTCCGAACCATCATTCCCACCTAGGGCCAGACGCAATTGCTTTAAGGCCACTTCATCTTCCTTTCCGGCGCGGGTTATGGTACCTTTATACAAGTCGCAATTTGCACCCCTGTCAACTACCTGCTGTGTTCTGTGAACTTCATTTTCGGAAAGATACAAGCCTTCTATCCTTGTGCGAACATCGTGGCTGAGGAAGTCAAGAGGCCTTGGTGTGATATAATTCCTTAATTCGATGCCGATTTCTGTTTGTGTGTGAGACATCGTCACGGTACTGAGGGTGGACGAGTATAAAGCAATAAAACACACGACAATGTTGCTTTAAATAACAGCGAACATGCTGGACAAGCGAGGCAACGATAACGGGACTGTCTTGTTGGGATGTTTAACGCCCGGACGGGATGTCGGGACGCGAATTCAAAGGCTTGCAAGATGGCGATAAGCCGAAGGCAAAGGCATAAATGAGGACGCGCTTTCATCTCCTTTTGCTCGGGCTGATCCATGAGCTCATCACGAGCCTGTATTTACCGCCGTACGAGTGTCAACGCGCAGCTGGAGATAGGGTGTCTATGGAATGAATGAATTATCAAAAGGATGGATCGGGACAGATGTAGTAGTAACCTTACCGACTTCACGCCCAATGATTTCCAAAAGATCTCAAACCGGCGCACGCAGTATACAGGCCATCGGAGGAAAAGTGGACGGACGGGAATTCCAATGGCGTCGGACACAGTGCAAAGTATCAAATCGAAGTCTTCCACAGACGCTGTGGTCGTGTTTATTGCGCACATATGATATAGGATTGTATTGGCGCCTGTTCGACATGAAGGTGCTTCCAAGTCACACGTGCAGTGCATGAGGTGCGAATGAATGTTTAAAACTTGGCACACACAGTATGTGTAAGAGCGAGCGTTGTTCAGTTACAGAAGGTATCTTTGTCATCCCGTTGAAAGACGGTGCCCGGCAGCAAGCTGGCGGGGCAGCGAGCGTGAGCACGACACCGTTCTATGTCTAATAAACTCCGCCGAGATGATGTGAGCTGCTGAGACGTTTTCGACGATGAAAAAGAGGCGAGGCGAGACGAGACGAGACGTACAACCTAAGTGAGGAAGTCAAAGGTCGAGACAATGAGAGCAAGCGAGTCGCTCATTCCACAAAAGGTTATAAATTCCCATGTCATCTGACGCTCTTTTCTTCTTGCTCGTTCAAGTAAGGAACCTACCCCGACATTTTTCACCAAAGTCTCTGTGTAATGCTCTTCAAAACTTCCGAAACTTTGATTGCGGATGGATCCGGTGACCGCCTGCCAGTGCTCATGTTTGAATCCCTATCATGAGATTCCGCGCGAATTGTGATCAATTGAACTCTACCGCAAGTCACCCCTCAACAATCGATCGCAATACTGACCTTCGAACTCTGAATGTGTACCCATCGACCAGGCGGGTACTGTGTTCGCTTAATTTGGGTTCTTTCATATCTAGCGCTTGCTCGACGGAAAACCCTAGGTGAGTAGAACGAGTTTCGACAGGTCGGCAAAAGGGTCGGCCAGCAATAATCCAATCCTCTTTACAGCCGCCGCGCCGTAGGGTATCTAATCAAGTATCTATCGCAGCTCCATCCCCTTTCTAGCACGACCAGCGGTATTTAAAGCTACAAAGTTGACTTCCTATAGTCCCTGTCTCATCCACCATCATCCTCCTGCGCTCCGTTTTCTCTTCGATGGAAAGCATGCAGCCAGAGTCCTACGCCCACTCAAAGGCTTATATACAGCCGAAGGATTTTGATTTGGTCGACCATCGCGTTCTCTCCAGAATCCAACATCTATACTTATTCCCTGGACAAATTAAACGGCAGGTGCTTGTTGACCAGGGAGGATTGAGTGATGTATTCAAGGGCTACGTAGTTGTCGATAACAAGCGAACAGAGGCCGCATTTAGAAGGCTGCGGATGCCGTTCAAACGCGAAAGCATGAATTCAGTACGTCTGCATCTATTGCTTGCAAGCATACTGATAAGCGCCTTTGTTAGTTCTTCGAAAGGGAAGTTTATATATGGGTAAAACTTCAGCACCGGAACATTTTACCTCTACTGGGATATACAATCGACATGGATACTGGATATCCTGTGCTAGTCACAGAATGGATGCCGAACGGGAATGCTATGTCATACGTCTCCAACAATGACATTTCACCCGTCCAGTTGAGAAACTTGGTACTGGTTTGATTATTTGGGTGAATTAAGCCTTGACTTACAAGCCCTTAGATTCAAAATGTCGCCAGCGGTCTTGATTATCTGCATAGCAGTGAAATCGTACACTCGGACATTGAGCCTGTCAGTACCGTCTAATCTAAGTTTTTCCCCCTTTAGGATTGTAACACTTTAAATAGAGTAGCGTCCTTATTGCAAACGACGGAACTGCAAAGCTTTGCAGCTTCAATACAAGTTCTATTCTACTGGCCAGCCTTTCGATTGCACGCCCTTCAAGTAGTTTTGGGGGCACAATTCACTTCTTGGCACCCGAGTCTCTCACGGAACAGTAAGTAGTCTTTTGTCACCTTTTTGGGGTGCCAAATAACACGCCTTTACCACCATTTCAGGCCTATACATTCCAAAGCAACCGATATTTGGTCTTTTGGGATGCTTGTCTATGTGAGATTTTTCTATATGCATATATGCACTACGCATACTAATGATTTTTGTTTTTCTTCATTTGAGTCATTGCTCACGAAATCCTACCCATACAGCGAGCAGGGTGGCGGGAAGGCCCGGGTGATGCACGAGATTCAAGTTATAATGTCTATCAGAGAGGGCATCGTTCCCGAACTGCCTATTTCTGCAGAGCCCGTTGGTGATCTACTTCGTGAAATTTATTATCAATGCATCAAAAAGGATCCCTCGGAACGTCCAACGACAAAGAAATTACTTGAATTGCTGGACACGCCTTTGGGAACTACTGATCGTAAAGCTTATGCTACGCCAAAAGCACTGTACCGCATCGCGTACGAAGTTCGTGTACGGATACAGCAGCTTTATCTTCCAGACGAAGAAGTCAGAAGGGAACCAGAAGCCTTTGACCGGGGTGCATCCAGCGACTTATTCCTTGCATCAGTGCATAGCAATGGCACGGAGACTATTGTAGCTTTCAAGAGACTAAGGATGAACTTGGACGGGAAAAACGACTTGGGTGCAACGGTACGCACTTTTCACACCAGTACGAAAACGCACACTGACAGAAAATAGGCTTTCGGAAAAGAAATATACGTATGGAAAAATCTGAAACACCTAAACGTGTTGCCTCTCCTTGGATTCACTATTGACAAGGAATTCGGCAACCCTGTCCTCCTGACAGAGTGGATGGAGAATGGGAACCTTTTCACGTACATTAAGAAACCGGAAATTTCGCTTGATCATTCCTTCAACTTGGTACGCATCTTGTTTGCAATTGAATCATTGGCTTACACTTGGTGCTAGATCCGGGACGTTGCTTTTGGCCTTGATTATCTCCACCAGGAAGGCGTCGTGCATTCAGATATCAAACCTGTTAGTATTTTGCGGTGCTGGGAATGTACTCCTTTCATAATCTGTTTGGCAGGAAAACGTTCTAATTTCATCGGACGGACGTGCCAAGCTGTGTGACTTCGGTGCAAGCCGACTACTTATTGCTACAAGCATTCAATTTGGCCTTACTTCGACGACATGGAAAGGCACGCCGGACTATATGGCACCCGAGTTGATAGTCGATGAGTGAGTTTACCTTCTTTCGCGTGAGAACTTATTCAGAACTCAATCTACCAAACAGTCCGCAGCATAGCAGGGAGGCCGACGTTTGGGCATTTGGCATGCTGATATACGTAAGTACTTTAAAGTTTAAAGTTTCTTTTAAGTTGCCACTATCAAAACTGTGTGAACTCGTTTCTCGTAGGCCGTTTTTACAAAATCGTACCCAATCAGCAAAAAAAGCAACATGAAAATGACAGAAGGATTGGTTGTTCTAATATCCATCCTGAACGGCCAACTTCCCAAATTTCCCGAGACTATAGAGCCTGTAGGCGTACGGCTTCGTGAGCTTCATCATGTATGCGTCACAAAGGTGCCTTCATCTCGACCAACGATGAAAGAAGTAGTCTCAATGATGGAACCGAAATAGATGCCTTGTTCGTCTTAGTTGTCGCGTTATGTTATTGAAAATGGTATTTGGGGTGTGAGATATGCGCTCTTTAGTCTGGTAAAAGGTGGATTGTCGGCTTCGTCGCTACACAAGCTAGTTGTAATGCCTTGCAATTGAATTGTACTTTGGACGTTATGTCTCAGATGCAGAATCATGAATAATATGGCGCGCAATTCTAGCCAAAGAATACGAAATGGAAATATTTCGTACGGTAATCGAGGCAGAGAGCATAAAGAAAGGGCTACTGTTGATTCAGTCGTGAGTCTGGTGGTGGAATGTGAGGGTCGACGCGACGCGACTGCTCAGTTTAGTGCTCTGCTCACCGCTCACCATCGCCGGGGATCGACGACGTGAATGAAAGGACGAGTGACGACTTCACTTCTTTATTTACTCTCGTATTCGACAACCATCGCAATCGCCCACCGGCCTATACGTTATGCGGATATGCTTAAGAGTAAGCAAGGTTCGGACCGAGACCGCTTGCTATTGCGAAACTATTCATATGGACCTGCGAAGAAAAAGCGGTCAAATGACGACACTGAGTTCAAAATGGTCGTGAGGTTCCCATGCGCCTATGAAATGCTCTGGCGCTGGAGGAACCACCAGCTTCTTATCCTAGAATCATATCGTTGACGAGATCTATGGCTCCTATGCGGGTTATCATCTTCTGGGCTCAGTGTTTTGTGTCTTGGTTGGTCCTTGGTGGAACGATTTTGCCAGCGGCGTGCGTGTTCCAGTTTGTACTACCACATTTCGTCCGTTCTAACCTTTGTATAGTGCGCAGGATCAACAAGTCTTTTCATTATTGACATTATCGGAGGAGTCCTTCACCACCTTCTCGCATCCTGCGTTTCCTGGAAGGCATGCACGCATCAAGAAAACGCGGTTCTGTGACGACAGCGTCAAGTTCGTGAATCCATCCACCACTGACCATCACGTCGCTTAAATGCCTTTAGGTCATACACGGGATATATCGATATCGGTTCTAAGCACCTCTTCTTTTACTTCTTCGAAAGTAGGAACGACCCAAGTAACGACGATGTTCTTTTGTGGACGAATGGCGGGCCAGGCGGTTCTTCTGCGTACGGGCTCTTCATGGAGCTAGGCAAGTGGCTCTTTCGTCCATGCGTGTGTTAACGCTTATTATGAAATCTTGGTAGGCCCTTGTTTGGTTACAAGTGGGAATGAAACGAAGTTCAACCCTCATTCATGGAATTCAAACGCCAATATATTCTTCATTGATCAGCCCGTTGGAGTTGGTTTCTCTTATCATGACCTTGGTGAAGGACATGGAGCGGTACGAGTTTTAGAATCAAAACTTCTAAAGGAGTCTTTGACCTGATTTGCATTTGAAGTCAACGTCAGAAGAGGCTGGTGTCGATATCGCTGCTTTTATGGCCATTTTCTTCGAGACGTTTGACAGTTTCAAGGGTCGTCGTTTTCATCTCACCGGAGAGTCTTACGCAGTATGTTGTCAAACAATTATGAATGGGACTGTCTTGATTGATTTGGCTAGGGACGTTACCTGCCAGTTTACGCTGCAGCTGTTCATGACCAGAACGAGTACCTTATTGCAAAGAATATCACTCCTGTGAACCTCGTTTCGGTTGCAATAGGTTAATGCTCTTCCATCGTTGCTCTATACCTTTCACTGATTGAAGCTCCTTAGGTGATGGCGCAACGGATTTCTTCTCGTGAGAGAGCATCTGCGCTTGCATAATCTCATGCCTCACCTATCACGTAGACTCATTCGTTCTCATTACGATTATCAATGCACCGTTGTCGGAGATCTTATAGCTCCCATTCAACCAATAAGGTGAGGTGGAATCTTCAGTGTAAACTGTAAGCGCGTTCTCATCTGTGTTGTTTGCAGTACCTGTTTTCGTATGAAACAAGCCGTATGTATTTTTTTGCGACTTACCAGTCCTACTTGTAACATGATATTTTCTTTACAGTTGCCTCGATGTGTTGCATTGCAAAAAAATGCTTGCGTAGATCATTTCGATGAAATGGACTGCAATGCCGCAATGAGCTTTTGCATGGATGAATTGATGGCTCCTTACGGTGTTGCAGGTAAGTTCTGATGTGTATTGTTCTACATCTCGTTCTGACTGGTCTAATCGGCAGGTTACAATGCATATGATATTACCATGAAATGTTTTCGGGGTGAATGCTACCCGGAAGAAACGTATGTGCCTTTCTTTTTTCTCTAATATCAGTAGAGGCCTAATTTGAACTACCTAGTTACATAGCTGATTATCTCAATTCACCTTCTGTGCGGAAAGAGCTGGGCGTTGTCTCCAAGTTTCACAATTTCAGTCTCAGTGCAGAAGACGTCCATACGCGATTTTGGGCGTCTGGAGATCCTTTACACGAGACGCAGCTATATGTAGCGGAGCTTCTCGCCCGCGGTGTCCGGGTGAATCCATCCGTATCCTCTCCTTTCATTCTCGCCTCTTTTTGACCTGTATAATACAGGTTCTCATTTACGCTGGCACGAACGATTTCATCGCAAATTGGATTGGAAACGAGAGGTGGACTTTGACGATGGACTGGCCTGGACGAGAAGCGTTCGCGGGCGCCCCTTTGCATGATTGGTATGTTGAAGGGAGCAATGCTCCAGCTGGAAAGACGCGGGCTTATGGTAACTTCACGTTCGCGACGATTTACGGAGCTGGGCATTTCGTGAGCACATTTTCGCCCTCTGCTCTTATTTGGTTCACTGAGCTTGTTACATGAAGGTCCCGCATGATAGACCTGTCGAGTCGTTGGCCATGCTAAAGCGATGGCTTGCGCATTTGCCTCTGATTTAATAATGATTGAACCAGTTTCACTTTATTTTTGAAAGCTCAACTGTATGGATGAATATGAATGAAATTTGACATAGTCCTGCTCGCAAAACGAAGGACCCAAGTATTCGATGTGGTGTTACAATGCAAATCTCCTTTTCACTGAAAACGTACACCGAGACCCTTTGGGGCGAGATATTCATAGTGGAGGTCTGTCGGAGTATGTAATCCGACGTGTTCGATAGGTTTTCAGTCGTTTTTGAGAGTGCACTGGCAGTAAAACCGTGTAGCATTATGAGAACTAATTGTCATCTTATGTGCATACACAAATGAGTCCTGTACAAATCTATGCCTCCGTCGAGAATGAAGACGAACGGAGAGAATGGTCCGAATTTAACCGGTAAAGACTTCCGCGTTCCCAAATAGGAAAAAGGTCGAAGCGGAAGTCACTTCAACTTTTTTTCCTACTTCCATCCACTGGACCACTGGCATACGAGGTGATTTATAACCACTATTAGCGCTCGCTCCCATCTTCTCGGCGAGACAGCGATAGGCTTCTCGTGCGAGTCTTCCTTGTGTGGATGTAGCAAGAAGCATGGATGAATTCATCTTGCGTACGGTAAGGACTCGGAGTCAGCTGCCCGAAGCCCCGAATTCATTGCCTTAACGAACCGAGTCCGTAAAAGTTGTCGCTCTAACGCCCCTCCCTCCGCCCCGCCCCTTGAACTTGCCTTCACACGACTAGTACTATGTCTCACATTTATTCTGATGACGATGTACTGCTCGGGCCACGCATCGAGCCAAAGCCGCTCGAGCACGTTGATCAACGACTTCGCCGGAGAATCGAGTCGCTGTATCTACCTAAGGAATGCATCGTAAAAAAGCAGGATGTAGTCGACATAGGAGCTTCGTGCGAACTTTTTCGAGGTTTCATGACTCGAGGCGATAAGAAAATCGAAGCGGCTTTCAAGAGGTTGCGCATCAGTCTTGTTACAAACTTTGGTAAGGATGCTTCCGTACGTGGCTCTCTTTATAGATCGAGCACACGCACTAAGCGAATCGGCCTCCAGACCTTCGAGCGAGAAACATACGTATGGCATAAATTACAACATCCAAATGTGCTTCCTCTTCTGGGGTTCACTGTCGACACGGAGTCGGGGTACCCCGTGCTCGTTTCGGAATGGATGACAAACGGAAATGCTTTAACCTACGTTAAGAGAAAAGATCTATCACATAAAGAGTCCCTAAAGATAGTAAGCTTTTATGTTTTTGATTGTTATCCCTAGACTCAAATACTGTACTCTCTCTGATCGTAGATCCAGGACACCGCTCGTGGCCTTGCCTATTTGCATAAGGAGGGTATCGTGCACTCAGATATAAAACCGGTCAGCTCCTTCATTTGTCCCTCGTGTTCGTTGTTTCATTTCACCCGGAACAGGAAAATGTATTGGTCGCATTCGACGGGACAGCAAAGCTGTGCGACTTTGGCTCAAGCCGTATTGTTGAAGCTAGCGTATCAATTGCGCGCCCTTCAAATGCTTTGAGAGGCACAACGGACTATCTGGCGCCCGAACTTTTGGTTCTGGAGTAAGAAGACGTTCTCTCACACAAAGCAACGAGCTCAAGTGGGCCGTGTTTGATATCTAATTCAGGCCGAATCACAGCAAAGAATCCGATGTCTGGGCCTTCGGTATATTAATCTACGTGAGTACGTTGAAGGACATTTATTGTTATTATGAATCCATGACGCCCCTGTTTCTTCGGTAGGCCCTCATTGCGAAACGTCACCCATATAGTACTGGACCAGAGATGGGAGAAGGAGCAAAGTCTGCCATTTGGAGAATGATCATGACCAACGACCCTCCCAGCCTTCCTGAACCCAGAGGACCCGTGATGTGCCGACTATGCGAAGTTTACAATTGGTGCATTAAAAGACAACACACGGCTCGTCCAACAATGAAGGAGGTCGCCGTGGTATTGCTTCAGCCAATGTCTATGGATAATGCCGATCACAGCATCCGCTCCCAAATCTCATACCTGTATCTACTCGAAGACCAGGTAGAAATACATCAAAACACTTTCTACAAGGGTATATCGAGTGATCTACACAGAGGATCTGTATACTGCGATAACGACAAAAATAACGTGGTATTCAAAAAGCTACGGTTCAGTCTGGAAGACGAGGAGCATAGAGGTGCTTCGGTATGAATTCTTCTTATGTAACTATGCCTACTCTAAACCACTTTAACATCAGACATTTGGAAGAGTGTCGTATATTTGGCACCAACTCGACCATCCGAATGTTCTTCCCTTATTGGGGTATACGGTTGAGCCAAACTCGGGCATCCCCATACTCATCTCAGAGTGGATGGCGACTGGCAATGTTTGGGAGTACGTGAAGAATAACGACGTTCCATCCGACAGACTCTTTCTCATGGTATAATTCTTTCTTTTTTTTCAAATCAATATTTCACGTTTCTTCTTGTCAGGTTCGAGACATAGCTCGCGGTCTTGCTTATTTACATAGTAAAGGTGTTGTGCATTCGAACGTGAAACCTGTAGGAGTCTTTCCCATTGAATTTTCTCAAGGTATTGAACCGGTCTGAAATAAACAGGAAAATGTCTTGATTTCGCCTGATGGAACTGCAAAACTCTGTGGATTCTGTGACAGCAGCATGCCGGAGGCCGCTTACGAGGTAGCACGCCCTTCGCGACATCTGCGTGGAATGCTGGATTATGTAGCCCCAGAATACTTGGTGGACACGTACGTGATGTTCTCCTCTCCCCCTACCGTTAACATGGTGACGTAACTCACCAATGTAGGCCTGACGACTCCAAAGATGCTGATGTCTGGGCTTTTGGCATGCTGATTTACGTGCGTCCCTTCCTTTTTGCAGTATAGAAAATGTTGAAGCGCCTTTTATCTTGCAGGCTCTCTGCGCGAGGTCGCATCCTTATAGCCACGGAAAGAATGCAAGCCGAAGGGGCGAACATCTCGTTCGGGCATCGATCAAGAATGGCGACATCCCTGTATTTCCAGAGCTCATCGGAATTGAGTATGCTCGCCTTCGTAGGCTTTATTACGATTGTCTTGTAAAAGACCCTGCGTCTCGTATATCGATGGAGATTGTTAAGGAGAAGCTGCAACCGCGAACCGTTCCGGACGAACTTGCGAAAGTTGAGCTACACGTACTGGCAGCGATTGAACACCTTTATCTATCCCATGACAGGCTACGGACTAGACAAAAATGTTCGGATAAAGTGTCGAGTGATGTTTATAGGGGATACTTGAAAACGGACGGAAGGCGGATCGACGTCGCTCTTAAAACAATAAAGATCAGCCTTCAAGATAGACAATATTCTTCGGTATGTAGACTTTTACTCGTGTGTCCTACGGTCAATGACTTATCGTATTGGTAGAGATTCGAAAAGGAAGTGTATGTGTGGTGCAAACTCAATCACCCAAATATTCTTGCTTTGCGTGGGTTTGCTGTCGATGTAGACACGAAATGTCCCGTACTCATTTCGGCGTGGATGCCGAACGGTAATGCTCTGTCCTACGTTATAATCAACGACATTTCTCCTGGGAAACTAGTCAGAATGGTGCGCTTGGGCCTTTTCTCAAAAACGCTCACCTTACACTCGTCGCAGGTACAAGACACTGCATGTGGTCTTGCCTATATGCATCGAGAATGCATTGCCCACTCAAGTTTAGAATCTGTAGATGCAATTTCCTTTTCTCTGTCCCAAGGGCTGAATCTCAGAGTATCTCGAGTAGGAAAACATCGTTATTTCAGCTGATGGGTGTGCAAAATTGTGCGGCTTTTCGACGAGCCAGTTTCTGAATTCGGAGAACTCAGCCGTACTCCCTTTAATCGCTGCGAGGGGCAATAAAGACTATTACGCGCCCGAGCTTCTGGAAGATGAGTAAGTGGCTCATGATTCAGTATCGTTTATATGACTGATTGAATTATTTGGTTATCACCATAGGACTAACTACACCAAAGAAGCCGATGTGTGGGCATTTGGTATGGTGATCTATGTAAATATATACATTTCCGCAAATTCTTGGTATTATTTACCGAGACTGAAACGAGCTTTTCTTATATTACAGGCTCTTTTCATTAGAGCTCACCCATACGCACGTTATGGTGGTCAATTTGGATACTCTATTCTGGCATCATTGATCGAAAACGGCAATCTCCCCAAGTTTCCTGATACCACCGAACCAGGCGGAATGCGCCTCCACAAGGTATACAATTTATGCCTAAAAGTAAATCCAAAGGATCGTCCGTCGATGGAGAAGATAATTGAATTGTTAGACGAGAACATTACAGCGCTGGGTGATGTGGATCCGTCATCACGAGAACGTAGCTTGTCGCGATGGAGCTTCGTGAAAAGGTGGTGAGATGACATTAGGAGTGTGTATCGATTCAAGCTGCCATTGGCAACTTTATGACATGAACCATACATCATCGTATGCACAATGAAGGTGAACTACAAAAGATGTAACTTAGAATTTTGTTTTCGAAATAAAAGATCGTTCAAGAAACCCAATTCATTTAATCATTGGCATCGTGAGGGGTATTACGAGACAACATTTGTAGTACAACTTTAGAACGTGGAAGAAAGCATCACCAAAGCAAGACATCGAGATGAAGTTTTTAATGCGAAGATAGCGTAGGAAAGAGTCTCAAAGGCGCCAAACGCGCATTGAAAAACAAAAAGAAGTCCGGAGAAGACGGGAGATTTTATGTTATGAGACATTTTGGATGTATGGATAGATGATTGAGAGGATAAACCCGCAGAAAGAAAAAAAAAAGATAAAGAAGTTGGAGTTTTGACTCAGCCCCGGTCGTCATTTAGTAGACGACACGGCGAGGCGACACTGGTTGTTGGTGGGTCATCGCCGGGATAGTCCGGGATGGATCGTCGATGGGCCACATCAGTTCCTCCGCAATGAGCTCACGAACGTACGGGCAATCGGGCTTGACGTCGCCGTCCTGCGGCGAGAAGTCCCCTGCGCGTCGAACACCATTCTCAATATACTCGACAAGCCAGTACTCAAGGACGGTAGTCTGACATGAACAAATAGGCGTAAGAAATGGATTACTTGGAAAGTTGCATCACAAGAGACTTACATTGATGCGCTTTGAACGCGTCTGTCTTATGACGCGCGCTGGGAGCCAGATTGAGCCGCGACCTTCACCGCGCACGTGTACTAGCACCTGCTGGCCGGGCTAATGACTGCAAGTCAGAATTAGAAGCACTTGTTTCATAAAGGTTGTAACGGACCATAAATTGGTATGGCCAGGGTTCATCACAATGTTGAGGACCGTCAAAGCCCGTCGCAATGACTTGGGCAACAGTCTTAAGACCCCAGATCGGCATTTTGAATAGTCGAAGAGTGAAGGAAGTTAGGTCGAGGTAGAAAGGTCTAAGTGACTTTTATAAGGTGTTGTGAGGCGACGAAAGGACTATTGTCGATTTGTCAAGAGACACAGAGGGGTGCGGGTGTGTTCACCAAGAACGGGATGTGATGTAGTCGAATCTGAGACCTTGAGAGAATCCTCGGAGTGGACGATATGATGGTGAACCCCCAAAGGAAAGACATCGTCTGATCTTTATACCCGTCGTCGTAACCTCGCAAGACGCTCGGGCGTCCCATTATTTGGTTCAAGCGCCACGACAACGAACCACAGATTGAAAAGAAAGAGCGAGAGAGTTGAGAGAGAAAGAAAGAAAAAAATCAACTAGACGACCGACATGAGGAGGCTGATAGCCTTCGTCTGAATCTAACCCTGCGCTTCTTTGGAGTCGAGTACAAGGGCCTCGCCCGCGCTAGGAAAGGCGTGGCCTTCCTGCTTTGGGCGTTTCTTTGAGTATGCATCCTATTCACCGACGGTTGGAAACTCCGGGACTGGCGAGCGAGGCCACCCAGTCACTCACGGTGCGCGCGCAAGAACAAGTGAGACCATCCGGGGCTGAAAGGCGTGTCCCAAGTTGGAAGACAACGTTTTGATCGACACTGGTTGTAGCGACGACTTCTTCGCTTTTTTCAATTTTTGTCTGGGACAAGTATGTCCTCTTTCAGACCCTTTGCTCAGAAGGTCTCGTCGCCTTAGATCTTGTTGCGAAGGCACCAGATCAATTGTATTAATTATACTTGAAACACATAACTCCCATTCAACTGGTGGGCGTTTGCACCATGATTGTTCGGACACTCACTCATTCTTCTGCAAAAATCGCGCAAGAACTGATTCGCCCAAATCTTGAAGGATTTGAATGAGAAATTGCTAGTACACAGAAGAGCATCGCTTATTGATGGATGCTACCATATGTTCAGTCGACTTTGGTGTAGACGAGCCCTCGAGGCAGCCCAGTGACCTTGCCGCGCACTTCGATGATCAAACATGCCTTACCACGTTTTCAATAAAACCGCGAAACCAATTGGCGCACACGATATCTTATCGTTCCTAAACAGCCTTCTAGAACCCAATCGCTCCCCGAGATCTAGTCTCGTCGCCTTGGGGAAAATTAAAGTACTGACCCCGGAGAAGCTGGGTGAGGGACGATAGTTTCAAGCCTAATCCCGCTTATTTAGGATACTGTTGTTCTTTCCTGCCCTGTTTGCTCATACTTTGTTTTCACTGAAGGTACTACAGGGTACCACTTAATTCATTATCGTCATCGCAAGGACTGCTTGAGACTTCATGCATGCGCTTTCGGAGTTTAGCTGTGCTCTTTGCCGTATAACTTCCGCTCCCGATGCCGATGATGATGGGGGGATTGCGCGTGCGCGGGATGTTGCGTGATCTTGGTCCACGTTCCTAGTAAAAGTATGGTTTTATCTGTAACGTGTAGACACCAGAAGTTTGCCGGTAGAATACTGGCGCGGGCACATGGCTGATCCCTCTTACTTACAAGTTACATCAAACAAGTTTTCGAAGATGTGGCAAAAATACAAAAGCTTCCATGTACTGGGGCGCGTCTCTGGAGCAACAAATGTGCGGGAAGACAACACATGAAAAGGGAGAAGTCGAGATTCGGGAACGAGAGTCTTATTAGAGGCAAGTCTGATCAGGTATCCTCTGGCGCCTACTGAAGCTTTCACACGGATGAATTGAAGGTTGGAAATTCGCTGATACGAAGCTTTGTCGCCTGAGAACGTGTATAGGTCAGTATGACGTCTTGCACTGCTATATTCACTACGAGACGGAAAATGGCTTACTCCCAAAGGCCACAGCGTAATGTTAGTCGGTTCCCCAATGCAGTTCGGGCTCTCCGGCGGCGAGCTTGCAAACGTATCCCCTGCAATCTCCCACTGTATCAGACAAGCAGTGACGTTGATTGAGGTAGGTGGAAGCTCAGAGTCAAAGACGGGGCTTGGCAGCGTGTTGCTGTCCGATGACGCTCCGTTGAAGACAAGCGTCTCGGGATCAATTGCGTATTGCCAGGGGGCGGTAGCTTCGAATTGCAAGTCGACTGCGCGAGACTCGGCGGAGTTCTGCGCGATGATAGTTTGGTTGCGAGGAATATCAAATGCATAATTGAGTGGGCCCCTGTGGATGGCAATCGAGTTGTTGGGTCGGTTTTCTAGGCAACGAAGGAAGTTGAAGATGAAAAAGAAGGTTGGAACTGACATATAGAGAACTCGTTGAGAAATAGTGCTTACCGATAGTAATCTCTGAAGGCAAGTTCAGAGTGAACGAGCTCTGTCCTGCAGGTAGTTCAATACTCGCTAGCCCTGTATCATCTGCTTGAATCCCCGCCGCTTCACCTCCGTTTAACGTGACCGTCGCTCCGCTCACCCAGCTAGGAATGCGAACACGATAGGTGAATGATTTATCAGCTTGTATATTCGTCGTGACTATATCACTGAACGGATAGATCGTGGACACAGATGCGGAGACTGAGTTATCATTAGCAAGGACTGTTTGAGCAGTAACGGGTCCGAGGTAAACTTGAACAAGCGATGCGTTATCGGCAGTTTTGACGAAGGAATTCGTGATAAACTTTGGGAAACCTTGTCCATGATTGACAGTACAGCAGCTAAACATTGTCAAGATTTATATCTACTTCTAAGAGTAAAAAAAAAATAAGGCTTACGGGTAATTTGGCTCCAGTCCAAAGACATTTGAGTAAGGCCCGTCTAGCGGGAATGGATTACTGTAACCGGCATTGATAGTCAACTAGAAGATATAAGCTTAAAAACGATGGGCCCCTTACGGCGTCATATTTTGCGCAGCGATCTGGTTTTGCTCCTGTAGATACTGTCTGGACCACATGTCTCCGGTTAATGTAGCAGGAAGTGCGTTGAAGGCGATTCTTTCAACCTATAGATACCATATAGGCATGGAGCTGATAAAACGATAAGAAAGGCGAGAAGACTTACCCTGTCCGCATATTTACTGTCTCCGCTAACTTGGTAAAGATACGATCCACTGGAAATAGGACTGAGTGATGGTTGATGTCAGATTTGGCAGTAACTTACGAAAACATAGTTTCCTTTACAAAGAAAATTTAGTGTTATGAAATCGAAACTCGGCAAGCAAAGAGTGACCCAACTTACAACGACAAGGCAAAGTTCCGTCCTATAAAATGGAGAAGCTCGTCAATCACTGATTCAGCAGGACGGGAGGTGACCCACCCTCGGACAGCTCCGAGCCCAGCAAGATATTCGTCGGCTGCGTATATACCAGACGGACGCCCATGGTACTCGAAAAGCAAATCCCATCCTTCACTAATACGATCGAGGTCTGCTCATTTGAGGTCATTCTTTTGATGTGGGAAAAGGAGAAAAAAGAGAAGCTAGCTCACCTGACTGATTGTGAGTGAAACGATAGGTTGCGGGTAAGGCTTTCATGCCTTCGGCGAGGTTCACTCCATGCCAAGTCTACCATAAGAGATCAGAATGGCTGTAAGCAAAAGATAAGATTTTGTTACTTACTAGTGGCAGGTTGAAAGGATTCTGGATGTTCTCCACAGCAGTAGTCGGGAAATACTATGCACGGGGGATGTGAGATAGAAAGCGAAATAGAACACTATCATACACTCACCTCTTTACTAAAAACATCTAAAGAGGAAAGGATGTCAAAGGGGAAAATACGCTGGGACTTTGAGTTCGTTGAAGTGAACTTACCTTCCCAAGGATCTCCACTCGCCTTCAAGAGCTGCATCGTCTCGATAAGCAGGTCTTCATTCCCTTGAGGGTAGAAATCATAAAGCCTATCCGAACGAATAAGCATCCCATTCGTACTACTACACCACCAATCAAACAGCCAGCTCACCATTGCAAAGATATGACGAAATCCTCCCAACGAGTGTTCGTCCACTGTTCCAGACCTTCGCCGTTCTTGAGCATCGCGTTGGAGAGGTTGACAAACTTGTATAGGGCAGGAACGACATAGTCGGCCAGTGAAGAGTTGTATTCGACCATCTGAGTCGCTCCGAACATGTACGGATACCTATCAAGATTATCATTGTCGTGTAAATCAGCAGAGTCTAAGTTATTCGGTAGAATGTGAAAGGCGCACCGTGCCCATAAGAAGCGTGGCTTGCTTGAATCAAAGACCTCGGGGCCGAGCCAACCGCTGTCGTCCTGGTTTTGGATGACGAAGTCGAGGAAGTACTGGGTTTGGTTCTGCAGGGTGGAGGAGTTGACGAGGACAGCATTCGGGACCATGCCATTCTGGAAAGGTTCGGGTCAAACTGAATACAGGTGAACTCGAAATTCGATGTGCTGGCCTCACAAACCAATAGCTGCCGGCTGAAGGTGTATAATGTCAGAGATTACTCCCAAAACAAAGCAAAGATTTATACCTTCTTCGAGGTTTGAGTAATAGGAGTCACCGCCGAGCCAGTCCGTTTGAGATACACTTGGATAGTAGAAGTGAGTTTCGAACGTACGACATCGTACTTTTCGTACTGAGGAACGTGACTGACTAATGGTAGAAATCATGCTCGTGCCCCCAGAGACCGTTAGTTTGCACATTCAACTACGATACCAATGTGATCAATTTAGGTATCATGAACTCCGGTTTGAAAACTTACCTGATCAGCGAGCCAACCACTGGGCATGACAGACCCTAGTGGCAAGTTTAGATATCTCTTGGCCGCGACTACAAGATTGATGTCAGACATGGGCTACACTGCTCAAAGATGTGCTCAACTTACGACCGGATTGAGCTACGACATGTCCACCGCACAAGGACAAAACGAGAGCGATCGCGGAGGATACTGCCAGGTGCTTCATAGCTGACTGAGAAATAGGAATTTGGGTCACTTCTGTGAGGAGGATCGAGGATCGAGGATAAGTAGCCAGCTTACCAGATAATTATAGGTGCTTGATATGAGCAGTCGGCCCGTCAGCAGTAGACTACCGGGCCCATCATATGTTAGACAGCGCAGGTGATTCACTGATAGTAATACGAAAACAGCGATGATCGAGGATGTCGACCACAGAAGACATCTTCTCATTAGGGCGCTGCACTGTTGCATGTGGAGCGGGACCGAGAGAGTCAAAAGTAAACGAGTCGGAAGCAGAGAGATAAGTGAGAAGGCCACAAACGGACTATGTTGAAAACGTCACATGAGTCTTTTTTGGTGGGAGTCGCGTGAATCTCGCTGGATTCTGAGTTCCTGCACGTTTAAGTTTAGAAAGTTGGTTAAGAAAAGCCAACACGATAATGACATTTACTTGGAGTCTGGTGTGCCTAAAAGTGAGCGCAAACTTCGGCGGGACTGATCAATCTACGAGCTCGATCAAGTCCAAAGTGTTGCAGTCTAATGCTTTGCATCTTTGTCAGTGGTGGATGAAGAGCGTTAGGCCATCATGTTGTCGCGAACCTGTAGTGTGATGGAGTATCAATGCCATTAATGTTGGATGGATGGGACATGGTGGCAATGATGGAGTTCGCTTTCTTGAAGGGCTTCAGACGGCCGGCAATGGTCGGAGTTGGTGAAGAAAAAGGTTGTAGATTCTAAGCGCTGTCCACATTTGGCATGTGTTTCTCACCTTCTAAATTTTGGGAGCACTAGTCTGAGAATATGCGTCCTGATCCCCTTCACCCAAAAACTTCCATGGAGGTGCGTCCGTCATCGTTATTCTCGTCGTTTTCGTCGTTTCCGACGTTGGCGACGACACTTATAAGCTTTGTCTGACAGTGTTTGTTTGTCCGTCACAGACCCCCTTCGTCCAGGGACTGCACGCTCTTCTTCAGCAGTCAATAGCGGGCACCACTGCTAAGGCAGCCACCGCACAACTCAATAAGGAGTATTACAAGAGCCCAACATGTATACCAGCTTTAACTACAATCGTTGCGAGCGCGGGTGAGGAGCCCGTACGGCAGCTTGCTGCGGTGGAGCTGCGAAAACGGATATCCCAAAAGAGCGGAGAATTGTGGATCTCCGTCGCCCAGCACGAACGCAACGAAATCAAGCAGAGACTTCCTGGATTTGCCATCGCCGAGACCTCAAAGCTCGTACGACATGCAGAGGCCCGTGTCATTGCCGCTATCGCCGCCATCGAACTTCCTCTGCAACAGTGGAACGAACTTCTCCCATTCGTGAGCCAATGTTGCTTATCCTCGCAGGTACACGAGAGGGAACTGGGCATCTTCATACTCTTCACGGTGCTGGAGACGATAGTGGAAGGATTTGCGGAGCACACGAAGGAGTTATTCAGCCTTTTCCAGCAATTGCTTCAGGATCCGGAGAGCGCAGAGGTTCGAGTGACGACTGTACGAGCACTGGGCGTTTTGGCTCAGTATATCGATGCAGACGAAAAAGCCGAAGTCAAGGCGTTCCAGACCCTTCTCCCTAGCATGATTACCACTTTGCAAGGTTGTTTGGACTCTGACGACGATGCCGGCGCTCGGCAATTGTTTGATGTATTCGAGACGCTCCTTATCTTGGAGGTCCCTCTCCTCAGCAAGCATATTCCGCAGCTAGTCGAATTTTTTCTGCAGAGCGGAGCTAACAAGAACTATGACGATGAACTTCGCATCATGTCACTTAATGCTCTATCATGGACCGTCAAATAGTGCGTTTTCTAGTGCTTATCTGCCGATCGTAGTACTGATCTGATCGCTAGCAAAAAGTCGAAAGTCCAAGCAGCCAACCTCGCACCAGCTATCCTCCAGGGACTCATGCCCATCGTCACCGAACCAGAGGTTGATGATGCTGATGAAGACGCTCCATCACGCTCCGCCCTCCGTATCGTCGACGCACTTTCCACTTCCCTTCCTCCCGCTCAAGTCTTCCCTGCCCTTCGGGAACTTATTGCCACGTACATGGCCCAATCGGATCCCAATGGACGCCGTGGTGCTTTGCTCTCCCTTGGAGTTGCTGTTGAAGGTGTTTCAGAGTTCATGGGCCCTCATGTCGAGGCTGCGGTCTGGCCAATTGTGGACGCGGGTCTTGCAGATGCTGATTCCAGTGTACGACGCGCTGCCTGTACCGCTGTAGGATGTATTTGCGAATGGCTTGAAGACGCTGCGAGGTCGCGTCATGCCATCCTTGTACCTGCTCTTATGCAGATGGCTGCGAATCCAGAAACTCAACGGAGTGCATGTACTGCACTCGACGCCCTTCTCGAGATTCTTGGCGACGTCATTGGTAACTACATGCAACTCATTATGGAATCACTTGCCGGACTCTTGGACACTGCGCCTATCAAAGTCAAGTCTGTAGTGACTGGAGCGATTGGTAGCGCGGCTCACGCTAGCAAGGGCGCTTTTCTGCCTTACTTCCAGACAACGATGCAACGCCTCAGTCCATTCCTTCAACTAAGTGGTGATGGAGAGGAGTCTGAGCTTCGTGGAATTGCGATGGACGCTGTCGGAACGTTCGCGGAGGCCGTTGGTGCTGAAACGTTTAGACCATATTTCCCGGATATGATGACGCAGGCTTTCGCGGGCGCTCAGTCTGACAACGCTCGTTTAAGAGAATGCAGTTTCTTGTTCTTCGGTGTCATGAGTCGGGTGTTCGAAGAAGAGTTTGCACCTTACCTACCTCAAGTTGTGCCCTTGCTCATCACGTCGTTGAGCCAGAGCGAACAGGGTGACAATGGCTTGGGTGAGCTTATTCCTCATATATGGACCTCACTCTCTAAAGTGATTGTTTAAACTTTCTCTTAAACAGTCGCTACGTCGTCCGAAGCTGCTGACCTTTTCAGCACCGGTGAAACCGCATCTAATGCCATCAACGTCGACGCGACTCCCGAGGACGATGCAGAGGAGATTGATGCCGAGAAACTCCTCGAAGTCAACAGTGCCATCGCCGTTGAGAAGGAAATCGCAGCTGACACCGTCGGTTCGGTTTTTGCAGGCACCAAGTCTCACTTCCTGCCTTACGTCGAACAAGCTGCGCTAGAGCTGGTCAACCTCCTACCACATTACTACGAGGGTATTCGTAAGAGCGCGACTGAGGCATTGTTGGTTATGGTTCGTGCGTTCTATACGTTGAGTGACCCGGTGGAGTGGCAGCCCGGGCTGCAGGTCAAGGTGCCTCTGCATCAGAACGTGAAGGATCTAGTGAATCATGTACTGCCGCCGTTATTAGATATGTACGAGGCGGAGGACGATAAGTGAGTATGGTTTCTTTTTGGAGATAATGGATGAGAAAACACGTAACTCAGCTCACTTCGACGTCAAAATGACGATTGAGACCAATACGAATTACTGATCTTCTACTATCTGCCGTTTCTTATGCTTTTTCTGACACATTTCGCCTATATCAGGTCCGTTGCTTCATCGCTGTGCGTCAACCTTGCGGAAACCATCTCAGTTGTTGGACCTGCATTTGTCGAAGATCGTATGTATCAATTTTTTTATCCATCTATCGAATCAGTATTGATATCAGCCTGTTCCCAGGCCTCGAAGACGTATGTAAAATTGCTATCCAGATCCTGGAACAGAAAGCACTCTGCCAACAGGATCCCGACGCTGATGAAGATGATGAGCCACTTGAAGATCAGGCCGAGTACGACTCTGTTCTAATCTCTTCTGCCGGAGATCTCGTCGCGTCCCTAGCCTCGACTTTAAGCGCGGATTTCGTGAATGCTTTCAAGACGTTCTTCCCACTTATTGCGAAGTATTTCGTAAGCGTTCAACTGGCGTTAGTACCGACTGTTCATCTAACGAAGTTGACTAGAAACCTGGACGTTCTTTGAGCGACCGAAGTTCCGCTGTAGGCACCCTCGCCGAGATCGTCTCCTCCCTCAAAGAATCCATCAGCCCCTTCACCGAGCCCCTCTTCAGTCTCTTTTATCAAGGCCTCGCAGACAGCGAGCCTGAAGTCCAATCAAACGCCGCCTTTGGTATCGGTCTTCTCGTCGAGAACTCTTCGCAGGATCTCTCATCTCAATACGGCGCCCTCCTCTCCGCCCTGCACCCTCTTTTCAGCATCCCGTCCGATTCTCCCCCGGCGAAAGTTACAGCTCGGGATAACGCTGCCGGAGCTGTCGCACGCATCATCATTCGCAACACCTCCGCGCTCCCGATTGACCAGGTCTTACCGGTCCTTATCAGTGCACTCCCTCTCAAACAAGACTTCCTCGAAAACAGGCCCGTGTTTCGGTCAATCTTCCATTTGTTCAGGAGCCATACGGGTGTGTTGGGACCGTATATTGAGAGGTTGTTGCCAGTGTTTAGGCATGTGCTTGAGCCGGATCCTGTGAAGGGTGATCAGTTGGGTGATGAAACTAGGACGGAGCTGCTGAGTTTGATTGGGGCACTGAACGCTGAGGACCCGGCGAAGGTGCAGGGAGCTGGTTTAGCGCGATATGTTGCGTAAAAGACGGACGAATGATGGAGGAAAGAAGATTGTATTGGTACGGTCGTCACGTTGTTGTAGAGCTGTGCGTAAATTCGAGAAAGAAGAGAAGAATTGCTGGAATGACTGCGAACTCAAGAATGTTAGAATCCCCCCTGTTGTCCTCTATGCTTGTTGTTATATAACCCTTTTCACCCTTTTCGATGTACTCGACTTGTTTCCTCTTCTTTTCCTCTTCTTTTTGATTCGTGTCCTCTTTATTTGCTCAAGTTCCAGATATATGGTCGCCGTGTGTCCCACTTCTTATACATAATTCACGGTCTTACGGAGTATAACCGCGCCGAGCTACCGTCCATTACTGAGATTGACTACGCTTGCTTCCGCACCCAACTCCGTGCTATCTGTGCTGACCCACCAAATTTCTCGGACACAACCACGCACCTACACCGAACTCGATCACTGAGACGTCATAATCTTGCAGCATCCTCGATCATTTCAATTTTGTAATTCAATCCAACAAAACTTATCATCGCGGATCTCGGAGATGCGGGCGGACAAATGGGTAGAATACTACAGACCGAAGCTACATACAAACGGACAACCCCGATCCCAAACCCTCCCAAATCCAAATGAACGAGCTACGAAACCATCGATCTACCCCTCCATTCACCCGGCTACCCGACCACTGTCACTTTCCTTCTAATAATATCGGCACTTCCCTCCAAAAGGCCTCTCAAACTGTACCCTTTCGTCTTCTAATCGTAGCAATATACTTATAAATTCAGCACCCCCTTCTTCGATTCTGAATTAAAAAGAAATCTCCGACATTTCTCCCTCAAGCACCTAACTCAATTATAACCGTGACGCTGATATCCATATCCGCGAAGGCCCGTTAACTCCTATGTTTCCTCCGTCAGACTAGGCTTCGCTCCTTCCTTTACCTTTCATTGATTTCCAACGGAAAGTAAGGGTAGGTTTGACGAACGCCGGGAAGGGAGGAGGGGAGGCTGAGCGGATAAGAAAAAGGAAGATTGTACGCATCTGGACTCATTGAGTTCTTGCTAAGTTAGTGAGCTACGCGCAATGATAGTGGCGACTGATTGCTATTATTCGTTTTCCGCCGATGAGAGAGAGAGAGGAGAGGAGAGGAGACGGTAAGCAGAGGACCTATGCTTGTAACACTGTACGCCGACACGCCATTGACGCCAAACGTTCAGAGGGGGGCAGGGGGCGCCAAGACGAATCGAGTTCATTCGCATAGCGAATGGATAAATAAGCTCAGAGAAAGCATTGGCGAAAGGACGAATAATAATGAAACACAGACTCTGAGTATCAGCATTATACTATAGCTTTCCATCCCCGCCCCCGCCACACCCCCGAGTCCGACTTCTCAGAACACCATTTGGTCAAATCGGGTCGGAAATCAGAGATGGTACGCCTCGGAGTCGGAGTCGCGGAGGGTTGGTTGACGCTTGATACTCTGTGCTTGGTATGCGAGTTTGGAAATTGGGATAAAGTTTGTTTCGAGATTTTCAAAAAAAACGGGATGAGATTTGAGTGTGAGTTTAAGTTTGTTCATACAGTCTGGGAGGGGGAGGGACGACAACAACTTGAAGGAGGGAAAGATTTGCGTGCGAGCTGAGTTGAGGTGAGATGAGATATGGAAAGAGGTAAGACGGAAGGATGAGGCGAATTGGTTTTTTCTTCTTCTGAGCTTGGTGGTGAGTAGTCACGGTGATACGACTGTATTGTTTCGGATGATGGTATCATGTATGTATTTTGGAAATGGGGATGTGGCGGCGCGTACCACCTCTTAATCGTCATGTTTGGCGAAGGACTCCGGAGATGAGAGAGGGACTGAACTGAACCTGCGCCTACGCCTGCGATAAGACGACTCGGGCGACTGCAACTGCTGCCTGAAAGTGAAGTTGAAAGTGAGTTAAGTTATCGGTCGTCGCCCCTGGCCCTGGGACGCCTGGGCATCTCCGGCCCGGCCCTTAATATTAGCTCATCATTCATTCCCATTCCGTTTCCATTCATTCCTTACCTCCCTTAAGTCCGGCTTTCTCGGTATTTTTTAGAGAACCTCTCTCGGTCGGTCGGTCGGTCTTTCGGCTTCTCGGGCCTCGGGCTCGGCCGAGCTAACCGATATCGATGATTGGATTGGGCATGTAAGGTAAATTAGCCGGTGGTCCGGAAGAGCCGGGGGGTAGGGGTTGGGTACGGGAACTCCCGTTTCGCGTGGGTGGAAGGTGCAGGCGGGGCGGGTTTGGAGGCGGAGCTAAGCTTTTGCGTTTGTCGCCTACCAGGAAGGAACAGTAACGTAAAGACGTTGACTCGGAGCTTCGTACCAAGTACTGCTAGCGCAGAAAACGGCGCTCAAGTCAACGCTCGAGATGGTCAAGATCTTTAACGAATGTACTAGTACTGTAAGGTGCGTACGAGAACGAAGAAACTCAAGCTGAAGCTGAAGCTGGGACGGTTCCCGGTTCGAGGTGAAACTCTTTCCTGCTCCTGCCTGTGGGCGCACGAGCAGGGGTCGGCTGCTGATGTGTGGGGTAACGCGTAAACGTCTTCCGAACCCATAGCCCGAGCGACCGAGCGACCCTTCGATAACGACGCCACGCTCGTTGTACGTAGCGTACGTGTATGATACGACACAGCAAGGCAAGGCACAATACACGCTCACAACTCGTCAATACAGTGTACATCACCCTTTTCTTCCCTACACACAGATGGTTGGCCTCTTCTCAAACGAACGAACGCGGAACCCTGGATCTCCCATAACATGTATTCGTATCGAAAGCCAAGGAGCCTGAGGACACTCAATCCGAAGGAACTACATGCATAGTGCCACTCGCGTGTCGGATTGGATTCAACGGTAACAGGTCGATGGACAGGATGTGTGTGAACATAGAACATGCATTGCACTAGTACTGTGCATATGAGCATAAATAAGAGGGGTACTCCGAGTCCGGAGTCGATACACATCGATGCCCGAGGCCCGAGGCCGAACCTCCATAACGACGACGGATTAATATTGGATTCAACACGACACTGGTACTGGTTACTGGTTTTGCATTCATATTCGGCGCTGGCAACACTCTACTCTACTCTTCTCTACGATAGACGGGGCGGATGTCCCGACCGACTGGAGCAAAGACGTTCGATATTGAGATATTGGAATATTGAAATATTGAAATGCAGATATTATGTAATGAGCGCTTAATATTAATGTAAGGCACGACCACGACGCGACGCCGTGACGGCACGGCACGGGGTACGTACGCGGATTGAGATTCGGCAGCACGGCTTTTGCCATTCAGTACTAGTTCGGTCTTTCTTTTCTTTTCTTTGAACCTGACCCTGGCTAACTCTGACTTTTGACTGACTGGCTTTTTTTAATTCCTTATCCTTATTCATTTTGCTCGGACGGACCGTAACTGCAGAGTCAGAAACAGGAACCCAGCTCCAGTACTCCAACACTCCAGTGGGCCCTGGTATGGGTATGCCGCCGGATGGACCGCGTATCAGTTTTCGAGGAACGGGAGCGGGAGCGAGAACGGGAACGGAGAGGGCACTGGGGCCTCTCGAGCTCCAAGGAACGGAACGAAGAATTTTAATTTGGCGGCATTTAGACGAGTGTTATGAATGTTATGAGCGTTGCGGGGAAGATGGAAGGAAGGAGAAAACGAAAGGAATGAAACGAAAGGAATGAACGAACTAACGGATGAAGAGATGAGATGCGGGAACTGGCACTGGTAGGGTAGGCCGATAGGTTCCAAATACGCCAACCAACCCAACCCAACCGAACCAACTAATCAATCTTTTCTCTCTGATATTCAGAGTCAGGGCACTTCACTTCGTTAGGGCGCGTTTAAAGGTGAGACAGAGACCCCTCTCCAAGACCGAGCGTACGACAAACGAGACGAACGACGAGTAACGAACGAACGAATAAGAAAGAGCGGACGGAGCGGAAACAAGCTTAAGGAAACAGGTGCCTGCTGGTAAGCGAGCCGTTTAAGCGCTGTCGCTGTCGTCGCGTTGCTGTTACTGTTACCTGAGGGAGCGCCGGGAGACGGAGACGGAGACGGCTGGCTCTACTTAGTACTAGTACTGCTCTGCTCCGAGATTGACAGGTCGATTTTCCTGTTGCTTGTTCTGATGCATGATGCACAGCTCGCACAGGAATTCAGGGGGGGATGGATCCCGTTCGGAGGTGGGTCGTCAGGCATGGCATGTTCCATGATCACCTTGTTGTTGTTTTATCATTATCATTTGGTCGGTTAGTCGGTCTGGCGTCTGGCATTTAATTTTGCCGGCGGGAGTGGTGTGGTGTGTGAGAGTGAGATCTATCTCGTGCATTATGGATCGGCGGTGGATGGACGTGAGATTGGAGGGGGGTTCGAGGGAAAAGGTTCGGGAAGGATGGGGGATGTGGGATGTGGGATATGAAACGTTATATCGACGACTTGTTGCGTGTATGAGGGATCGAAGAATGGGTAATGGGTAATGTGGCACTAATGAGTGACGAGTCGAGTCGAGTGCTCTGGCGTGTGCGGGATGAGCGGGATGCGCGGCTAATGGTCATGATATGATATGATATGGATGGATATGGGATATGAGGTTTAAACGACGATGACGGAGACGCCGGCAACTCGCGGAGACAAGACGAGCGAGCGAGCCGCAGAAGCCGCGCCGAGGGAGGGAAATATGACACACGAAGGCTGAGAGGACTGAGGACTAGTGGAGACGCGGCTACGGCAGACGTTTGCGTGCGTGCCTGTTTTTTTCCTGGGAGTGATTAATGAAAAAAGAAAAGAGAATGATCGTGATCGGACGGATGAGAACGGTGATAGCGAGCGCGGAGCGGGGCGGGCGGGCGGCGGCTAGACGACGAATGAAATTGAAATTGGAATTGGAATTGGAATTTTGGACTGAATTGAAACGTTCTCCTCCCCCCTTTGGAAGCGATGATAGCCGGGTAACTGAAGGCTGGGTGTGGTGTTTCTTGGTCGTTAGGGAGGGGGCGGAGATAGACTCGGATGGAGTACGGTGCGAAGTGGGAGAAGCTCTGGTTGGCTGGTTGGATGATCGAGGAGGGGTAGGATTATATTATGATCGGGCGTCGGTCGGTTGAGACTGTAACGACGATGATACGATTTTTTAGCTTAGGCTTGTTTAGAACACTCACCGTCGATTCGCTCGTTTCGGAGGGAAATCACCGACAGATACTGGTAGGATCCTCCACAGATCTCGAGTAAGAGTAGAGTAGAGTACTAGTACTAGTAGTAGTAAGAGTCTCTTATACCAGATATGAATCAAATCACCGCGTCCACCCGCGAGGTTTTCGCGTCCGCTCTTCTCCTCTTTTATTACCCCCCCCTCCTCCTTCACTTGCATTTCCCATCTTCTCTCTTTCCTTTCTCCTTCTCTCTTTCTCTTTTCCTGCTTTAACATCGTATTGTCTCCATGAACTCAGCTAGCCCATATCCTCCGTCATCCGCCTCTTCCAGCAGACTCGATCTACACGTGTCTACCTCTAATAATAATACGTCTGCCACTCCGACACGGACACAGACACGGACACGGACACGGACGACAACGATGGCGGCGACGACACCTCTCCCGTCCATACACCATCTCCAACTTGACGACGACAGGCCCTCACATTCTCGCTTAGCCCTCTCGCGTCCCAGATCCTCATCTCTTGCTCCACTGCCAGTATCAGCATCCCCATCGGAAGCAAGGTCTGGGAGAACAAGACGGGATGGAACGCCATATGTGTATGACGGGACGGACGAGACGAGAAAGGAAGGCGCGGGAGAAGAAGCGGGCTCAACTACCGTAACCGTAACGGACACGGTCACGGCCACGAGTGCCGCTCCAAACACAAACACAAGCACCAGTACTAGTACTAGTAGTGGCGAGAGGAGGTCTGGCACTCGGACTCGGACTCGGACTCGGACTCGGACTGGCGGAGGGCGAGTGAATATGGTGCGAGACGCGTCAGGATTAGAATCCGAATTCGACTCCGGGTCCGCTTCCGAATTTACTCCTCCAATCTCTTCAAACTCTATTCACGCCGACAACGCATATACGCCGCCTCACTCTGCTCTGGTGCCTTCTCCTGCTGCTCCTGCTGCTTCCTCCTCCTATGCACATCCTGCTTATATTACATTCAATCCCGGCTTTGCTGGCACACCGCACCCTTCCTCCTCCTCACGTCCCCTCCCTGCCCCCCTCCTCGGCACATCTAACATCAATCTAAATCAAAATACACCGGCCCATATCAATATCAGCTCGTCTTCTGTTCACGAGCCCGGCGCTTCTCGCCCTGCTTCTGCTTCTGTCTCTGCTTCCACATCTGCGTTTGGGAACTTTGCCAGCGAGACCGCCCCAGCTTCGGCCTCTCACCCTACCTCTGCCTCTACCTCGCCTCCTCCCCCTCCTTCTCTCTTGCTCCTCGCTTCGCGTCCGCGTCCTCCTTCGCCTCAGAGAGCCGGATCGAACTATCATAGCACGAACAGCAGGGCACGAGCTAGGCCGACTCTTCGTCTGTCGGATCGAGAACAGGGGCGCGAGTTTTCAGAGGACGGTATCTACACGAACTCGCACTCGCATACACGCGGACACGAATACGGGCACGAGCACGGTCACGCGAGGATGGAAAGGAGAAGATCAGTAGAGGACACTGAGGATAGAGGATTTGACCACGACCAGGACTACGAACATGACCACGACCACCACGACCACGAGATGGACGACCACGAAGCGGACGAGAGGAAACGCGAGAGGGAGATGGAATACGAGCACCTTCAGCATCAATCCCGTCTTCATCATCGTCAGCACCTTCCCTCCATAGCATCCTCTCATGGCGGGAATACGAGCTCGAGCTACCGAGCCCCTGGACTTGGACCGGGTTCAGGAGCAGTATACCCTCTTCACCCTCACCCACACCCTCATCATCACCTTCCACATCAATATACGCCTTCCCAAACTAGTCTTTCGCCTCGAGACCCGCAATCGTCGACGTCCTCTACGTACCCATCAGCGTCGACCTCTTCTTCCTTTCCTTACCGTTCTCGAGAACGAGAACGAGACGTCCCTCTATCCACTGCTTCCGGTTCTGAGCGTCCTTCCTTACCCGGTCTATCCCACCTTACTGCCCCGCCACCTCACCACCCCCACCCCCACCAACAACAACAGCTCCCGCCATTGACGCCCCGTCATTCATACTCACAGCACATACACCCCTCTCTCTCCCACTCGTCACCACGGCTTTATCCACACAAGCACCAGCGCGCACGACCTTCTTCCTCATCCCCACCCGACGAGCCCCTTCCCGAAGACGCCGAAGCTGAAGTTGAGGTCGAGGTCGAGTTTGACTCGGACGCTGAGGCGGAAGCGGAGACGGATAGGGAAGATACACCCCAGCCCCAGCCTCACTCTCACTCTCACTCTCACTCTCAAATCGAAGGTGGTAGTGGCGCCGTCCGGCGAGCCCGAGCACGCGGCCGGTCAATCGTAGGCGGCGCAGGTGCAGGAGGTGCAGGAGCCGGGTCAGGCTCGGGCTCGAGTTTCAAAGTGGAGGTGGGTGCGAGTCCTTCGGGGTCTGGGAGGCTTGGGGTGGGTGGGATGAAGCGGGGGGATGGGGAACGTGAACGTGAACGCGACCGTGAACGGGGCGAGAGGGAACAAGAGAGGGAGAGTGAGGGCCCGCCGAAGAAGAAGAGGCGGAGGCAGGCGTTGAGCTGTACGGGTGAGTTTTGTCTCTTGGTGTTTCTTTCCTTTTTTCATTTGGTTTTTTTTGCGTTCTTTTCTTTCTTTCTTTCCTCCAACCGTCACTCCCTCAGTATCCTGTTCGTTTTCATGGGCTATCGTATTTCGATCCCGCCTCGTTCCTTTTGAGCCAATACGTTTTACGCGACTCGAGGTCCTATTTCGAGCGCCTCTTCCTCTCTCCACACCCCCCAAAAAAACATACCTTACGGAGCCCCCCTTTCCCAGATCTACGTGCACTACACGCTCCCTGCTTAAACACGTTTCCCCGTTCCCACTGCTTTCTCGCCCCCCCCCCCCCCCACTCCGCTCTCGTGGTGCGTGAAACAACGGCACGTTTCACCACCCTAACTTCAAAAAATCGTTCCCATACCTCTCAGATAAACTTTATTCCGTCTTCTGTCTTCTGTCTCCCTCAGCCGCAGGGCGCTATTTCCGATTTGGTTTTGGATGGGGGGAGCATGTGTATGTTGTATGCGACGTGGTGGTGTTGAGACGTCGAGACGTGGGTATCGCCCTTCCCCTTCCCCCAAGGGTATCTCGGTCTTTTCGCCTCTGTGGTTTTCGTCACACAAGTTGGCTCCCACACCCATAACATCCTTCTTCTCCCTTTCGGCCCCGCACAGTATATTGCGTTCTCTGCTCCCATGGCTGGGTTCCTTTCCCATCTATATCCTCTATTCCGCTTCTTAATTTCTTCGCGGATCTTCTTTTACTGATTTTCTCTTTCTTTTCTTTGTAAAAAAAACGCGAATATAGAATGTAAACGCCGGAAGATCAAGTGTGATCGGATGCATCCCTGTGGACCCTGCGCACGACGGAGCGAGCCAGATAAATGTAAATGGCACGTCATCGAGCCTGTGTGAGTTTTTTTAAAATCACATCTATGAAGTATTTCGTTGGATAAAATACTAATAAAACCCAATTGATGATCTATACAGCGACAAGTCGGTGACGCGCACGGAATGGGAAGAACTTCGAAGGAGCCATCGCTTCCTCGAAGAACGGCTATACAGACTCGAAGCGATCCTCGTCCACCTTCATCCCGAACTCGCCTCCGGTGCTTCTGCCGCCGCCGCCGCTGCTGGTGGTGCTGCTGGAGCTAGACCGGCTCCCTCGACCTCCTCGGCTCCGTCCTCGTACCATCGCGCTGCGGCGTCTGTCGGATCGGTGGGGTCGAGTTCTAGCGTGCAGCAAGCGCAGGTGCGGGCGTACGCGTCTCTCCCCCATCCTTCGTATGAACATGGACACGGGTATGAGAGTCAGAGGCATCAGTATGAGTTTCAGCGGTATCGCACGCCTGTGCAGACGGTACATGCACAACCTCATCTGCACGCTCTCCCTCCTCCCGGTGGGGCTGTCTCTTCCGAGTACCCGCCGCCTCCGCAGCAGCAGCAAGGAAGCGGCCAAACGTATCGGATGAGCCCTACTCGAGGAGGGGGCGGGATGTTGACACCGCAGTCTGCACCAGCACGAGCGTCCCCTTCGCTCCCTCTTCCCTTGGCACATTCATCGAGCGGATCGCGGGGTGGTGCGGGCCATGCACAGAGTCTGGAGAGGACGCCGGCCGAGACGAGGAAACGGACGAGGGAGGTGGTTGATCTGGAGGAGGCTGGTGATGGTGAGAAGGGAGTGGGAACGGCGGTGGAGGAAGGCGGCGCACTTGGGTCTGATCCCGTCGGCAGACCCGTACATGCACTTGGGCGCGCACCCTCTTCGTCAGTTTTGTCGGCGTCGGCCAAGTCAGGCGCTTCGTATCGCTTTGGGGGATACGAGACTCAGTCACCGGCACAAGCTCAGGGTATGGAACGACCGGCGTCTCTACCCCCACCCCAGTATCCCTCGTATCAACCTCAGCCTCAACCTCAGCCTCCGCACCAATCGAGTCTGCATTCACACGGACACCCGTCGTTGCACGTCCAGACTTCTCAGAGTCAGGCTCGGTCGGTGTCGTCGTTGGCGCCTTCAAGCCGGCCTTTACCTTCTCCCCTCCATTCATCACTTCCGTCGCGCACACCTGCGCAGGGGCAGGGGCAGATACATAGTACCCACTCGACGCCTACGCAGGCAGCTGCGTCTATCCGGTCCCGATCTCCGTTTCGTCATGCTCCCCTCTCTGCATCGGGCGCAGGGCCTGCTGGTAGAGAGCTGGGTCTTGGAGATGGGAGACAGCGGGGTCTGGCGACGCCTGTGTCTGCTTCTGCTTCTGCTTCTGTGTCTGGGTCGACTTCTGTGAAGGATCGCGAAGAGGGGTTCGAGTATAAAAGGAGATACGGACACGGACACGGGCGTGAGTACGAAGACGTCGACGTGAAAGGGGAGGAGGACGTATACGACAGCAGACACCGTGATGTACCGGTGCCGACTGACGCCGAGGCGGAGCCAGGCATGGGGATGGACATGGAGTCGGAAGCGCTCGGTGAGCAGGGCACGCAGAGTCAGAGACAGAGACAGGGACAAAGACAGATTCTTCGGAGACGTACGTGCCTTCCCGCCTCGTCTTCGTCGTCTCCTGCGCCTTACACCCCTTCTTCGGTGGATGCAAAGCAGGATCCGGATCTGGACCGGGACCGGAGGTTTTGGGAGGCGAGTCGGATGACGAAGGAGGGTTTGGGATGCTCGAACGTGGAGATGGAGGTGGACGACTTGAAGGACGCGAGGAAGGGTACGGGTACGAGGCGCGAGCACGCCCTCGGTCGCGCCCGCGTGCGTAGTGGAGGAGATGAAAATCTTAGGATGCAGACGCAGACAATCGCGATGTGTTGATATCTGCCCTCTTTCTTTCAACATCGAAAGAGAAACGACGACACTACTCTACATCATTCACACTCTCTTTTCCTTTCGATTTTCAACTCGTTTCTCGAATTTCAAGCATCCAGCAACACCCAAACTTCACATCTAATCTACCTAAACGATTCCTCTCGTGCATCTCCGTCCTTTCAACGGCTAGGCTAGTTCCCATGATGATCGTCCCAGCCGACTCTGCTGCGCCTTCGTAACTCCAATCGGAATTTAGGTTTTCACCGCGCCCTAGGTTGCCTCGGTGAATTGCGGTGGCGGCGATTACAGCACGTCGGCGAGTTGACACAGTGGCGGCCACCTGCGGATTGTCTCTTTCCAGAATTTGTCTTTTTCGCCCTCCGCTTGCGCCACGCACTCTTTGCATCTCGTCTCGTCTCGTTTCACGTATCAGATCCGATAGGATTAGAGTTTTGACGGAGGCAAAGTGGGCTGCATGGGGCAATTTGTGTTCGTCCTCCATTGGGACAGCGATGCACGGCGCACGATGCACGGCGCTCGACAGACACACGCAATACGCGGACTCCGCACGGGTCCACAAAACGCTTGCCGCCACGTCACTTTCGAATGCGGATTCGGGCACTCGGGTCTCAGCTCGGGTCACTCTCACTGGTACGTTACTTTATCCTACACGTTTTGCAAATCATAACCGAACCGGACACTGACTCTCGAAACGAAACTAGTGCTTTTTTTTTCGTCCGCCCCACCCGTCTCGACCGGCTACGCGTAAGGGAGATTCGTCTTCCGTGTGTTACGTGTACGGCCGTGCTACCATCTCATTCCAGCCCGCCCCAATCGCCCTTTCCCCTTCCTTCTGGCAAGTTTGTTCTTTGCAGCGCCGGCGATCGGTAAACGGAGGCGATGCGATGCCACACTCGGTCGGCATTCAGCGAGCTGGCGATTCGGTGGTTGGGACGAATTAGGCATCGGATTGAGGAGACGAAGGCAGCTTCTCGCATTCTCGTCTTCGTCCGTTCGCTGTTTGCCGCTTGATCTAATGAATGGACCAGTCGAGGCGCTGGATACGGAATGCAAGGTGCAAATCGCAACCCCCTTCTTTCTTTTTTCTGATTCTTCCTCGGTACGTCCGAGATGGATGGGATGGACGGATACGTGTCTATACATATGTATATTCGCCATACTGCGGTGCTGCTCTGCTCTCTTCTGTGTGATCGATCGGGGGACGCGTTCCGCGGGTCGGTCGGTTCGTCGGCTTGCTATCATTAAACTTATTATTATCCTTACTCATTCGACTTGACTTTCCCCCCTCTTTCTGTTCTTCGTGCCTCTCTTATGTCTGCCCCTTTCTCCACTTTCATTTTTACCTTCTTTGGATCGAAACCCGTGCTGTAGAGCGTATCGCCTTCTTACGCTCGTTACGCGGTTGACGTCGGGCTTTTGATCGCGCAGAGACTCGTGCCTGATTACGACAGTTATCATCTTCATCATGATTGTATTCTGGATTCTTTGAGACATGGGCGCCCCTTTGGAGTCGTCTGACCTCCTTCTGGACTATGACTACTTTTTCCCTCTCCTTCTCTTCTCTTCTGTTTCTCCGATCGGTGCATGCACGCATTTATTTGTATCCTAATATTTTGTTTCTGTCAGTTCTTGTATTTTACAGTTCGTGCGACTGACTTTTGTGACTGCCTTCCGCTTACATTCTTTCTCTTCTCTTCTTTGAATCCTTTGCTCAGTATGATGATTACGTCCATCTATTATCACGTTTGTAATGTCACCTATAATCATTTTTTGTGTTTTCTATCGCTCCGCACCATTATCGATCCCCACTTTCGCAACCTCTTACAGTTTACTTTGTATGACTTCTTTCCTTTCTTCCTGTAGTAACCGTTTCTTTCTCTTCTCTCTGTCACTTCACTTCCATTCTGCTTGCATCACGTATCGCCGTACAATGTATCATCGCATTCCTCCTTTTCTTCTCCCTATATACCTCACGCATCGCGGACGTATCTCGGACGCCATTCCTTCACACATCATCTTTCACCAGACATTTTTAGCACATCTGGACAACTATCAACTGCCCCCTCACCTTTTTCCGGGTTTCTTTTTTTCTCCGGGTCACACCAGTGCTGTACTGTAGACATCAAATATGGTTTGAAGATATCGAGTATACCTCCTATCACTCAGTTCACTGACATAACTTCTATCTTTTTTCCCTGCCTGCACCCGTCTTCTGGTAGTACCAGTTAAGATACGGCACCTGGCAGATAGGAGAGATACCACGCTCACCAAATAATATCAGCACCGATGGCTGTCTCAAGTTTTTCCGTCTATTAGCCAACCGTTATCATCTTGCTGGTCAACTTGTTTGATTACGTGTCGTAATGCCAAGATCACCCCTCTTTCACCGCAATGCGTTGCGCGAAGTCTCGCATGCCACATGACAACACATTAGAATTACTCGGAGAAAAAGAGAGAGAAGGGGGAGCAAAACGAGTTCGAAGGGTTCGATTTTCTTGATGCACAGAAGAAATTGAAGTTGCGATAGAAGAGAAATGGCTGGGATACGCGGTCCGCCCTCATCCGGTTTCTATATTCTCTTCTAAGAGCTCTGAGAGTTCGATCAGGTCCCACCTTGCGATAATTTGCTTGATTATCAGAGGTCTCTGCCGGGCTAATCGTTTTAAGCCTCTATCCAAAGGCGGGAGCTATTTATAGCGCAGACCACCAATTAGCCGAAAAACTGGAATCATTGTCATTTAGTAGTCGTTGAATCGGACATTGTCGTGACAAGCAATTCCACACACCTCTAAATCATACCACGTCCTTCTCGCTGTTTCCAATTATACTTTTAGGCCTTTTCGAAGCCTTAGCTCCGATATTTCGCCTTTACTCCTAGCCCAATCATGCCATCTTCGAAGAGTCGTTAACTCCTACGTTTACTCCGAGAATCTACGCTTCCCTTCTCTTTTAGTTGCTTTCGCCGTTCTCTTAGAACCGTATGAATGAATTAGAGAGATCGAGGGTTTCGTACTTCATTCATTTGGGGATCCTGAAATTGGGGTTGGCCGTTCATATCTCCTATTCGTCCGCCCGCATCTCCGAAATCCGAAGATACTTTGCTATGAATCGAATGAGTCGGACAGATAGAGGATGGCGCAAGACGGGTACTATGGTGCTCCAAGATTAATTTTGGAGTAGTTGCGCTGTTTGCATTAGAGCAATTCACCAGGACGGCACGAAGTCAAGGACAAAAGAAGAAGCAGTCAGTTTTGTCGTCCGGATCTGCCTCGGGAGGGTTTACTTACACCATACTTTTGATTCTAACATAATTCCTAGGCAGCGAAGGCGGACGCCTTGGTATGGATGCGTACGTTTGAGCCAGGAGCGGCATTTTTCACGTGAAGGATCAGCCGCAAACGGGGTGTTTGGTCAAACTGTATTGAATAGTCCACACAAAATGCTTGAAAAAACTAGCAGAGAGAAGCGCATAAAGACTCACATTTCACAGCATCAGGTCCATCTACCGGTACAGCGGCACAATCGCAGGGTACGAGCCCGTCGTGGCCGATAATTCATCGTACAGATAGGATTGTGGGACTCATCCGTAGCGCTTGCCGGATGCAAAGCGTTCGTCGGCTCAGCTTCTCTGTGCGATGGCCTAGAAAATCACCGGGAAAGAAAGCAATCGATAAAGTTTTCCGTCCCCGGCTCGAGTTGCAAAGGCAAGCTCTCCTGTAGATTATGCTGCTGTGGTTGCTGTCCACTCTGAATATTCGTTCTTCTACCGGATACAAGTGTTTCACGTTGCCCGTCGATGCTCCCGGTCATCAATACGAAGTCTAGAACGTCTCCCAGAAGAGTCCCGAGGACCTCGGTCGAGAACGCAAGAATAATCGTCGGCCTTTCAAAAGCTATTCGCTCGCTCTGAAGACGTTTGTATGGGGGAGACGGGGTTGTTAGTCACGGTGGAGGAGAGTGACTGGAAAGGCGGTCGTTGTCCGTTGAGAACATTCAGATTCCTTCCGCATCAGCAACACGCTATCTGTACGGCTTAAATTCAAGTTTAGGAACATAAGTGGGTAGAGGCACACGTCGAGTGCAAGGTGGGAAGAGCGATCCGATCTGGAGATACCTGGACGTCGTTTCTGCCGCAAGTCATCACGTGTTTATTTTCGCACGCTCGAAAGCAAGTCTCGTTAATATTTTCTGTCCCTTAAGCTTTCCTCCGTCATCCTCACCGCTTTCTTCTCCCTTTTTTCAGTCTCACTTGACCGTCTGCCGCACCCCTCTCAGAAATCAAAACCTGACGGAAAAATGAAGTCAGCATCTTATAAATATGCACACTGGAATCCAATAACGCACCGTATTTCACATCTACGTGTGCCTGGTTCTAAAAGCGAGTACTGCTCCTCGGGTGACATGGAGTCTGTCTGGAGTCAAACTTCGTGTAATGACACAACCATCTTTTTTTTTGCGTAGGTTTCAATAAATTGGTACATGTAACGAACTATTCCTCAGCTCTTTCCGTGCAAGGTACTTTTTCGAGAGAAGTATCCGGCCATACCGTGCTCAATGTGTCAAAAGCGACATTGGTGAGACCGAGATGTCAAATGGAGCTTCTCAAGAGATTGGAGACATCGATGATTTTTACAGATCGAGTCATTAGGTGCCCGCACAGCGCAGTGAATTCATTCTTATCAAGAACCATTGCAATCGTTAAGTAAGCAGTATTTTCCATTCTTATATTCTAAGCTGCTCCGGCACGTACCTTACTTCTCGTATTTCTGCTAGTCCAGAGGAGTTAGCTAATGAACGAGAGGAAAACTACTTCTTTGCGTGGTTCTTGCTAATAACGCTCGGTAAATTCTCAGTTGTGGCCATCGCTATTGCTGAGGATGGTTCAAATGCATTAGATGCCCTTTTCGGCGGTCGTGATGACTGTCGAGAGAAGTAAGTAGGAGACTGCATTGCTCTGACACTGACTCTTTTTCTATCTGATGCTTGTAGGAAAAACGTATGTCCGGATCAATAGACCGTGAGCGTTTATTGGTAAACGTTCCGAAGCACTTTCTTGTGATCACCTCGACCGGAATCGCGAAGGACCAGTATTAATCACCATCCTTTCACCTTGTCTCCCATTCACCCAACCACCTTAATACTGCTATATAAGTATGCTCCTCTTGGCTCCGAAGCAATGCCGGGATTCCATTGATTGCGGACGTACAAAGCTCTTGGCCGGAGCATTTCGCACATTCAAGTGAGGGAAGCACAACGCGGATGCCAAACAAGTGTACGCAAGACGTTACAGGTACCCTCATAAGTAAATAAAAGATGACCTTGATAGGTGACAACGCCTTCAGAATAGGTAACACCCGAGGAAGCAAAATTATTGGATATAACCATCCCAAAATTGAGTCGAAGGGCGAGAACTATCCTGTTTGAGCTCTTCTGTAGTGAGTGCGTAGATCCATTTTTGACTTGTCGTATCTACTTTCAACATTGTAATTCTGATTTTTCTACGTTTTGTTACAGGATTAACGAGGCGCATTCAGTCATTACTTGTGGCTAGGAGTATTAACAGTGGATAACGCCAATGCACGGAATGAACTCTTCTCAGGCGTGATCGTCACTGTTACTGGTATGTTGAAGATACCTTTGAAGGCAACGCCACCGCTGCCTCCCTCGTTGCTAAACTCTACGTCACGCCCTTCTTCGTATTCATTCTCACTGGTTAAGTATGTGGAAACACGCTCGAGTCGCCAAAGCTGGTGCTTTGAGCTGTCGTTGCTGGTCCTGAGATTTATCTGGGAGTGTCAATTGATCATTAAGCTGTTTCTGCAAATGCGAACGGCAACATACGATTGAATCGTGACTGAGATTTTTGTCCGTAAGTGTAATCGAAAATATGTTGTTTGGCCAAGATATACTAACAATTTTGCACGAAATGAGTGAGAAATTGCATAACAAAACCCATAGGTACTCGTACTTCACCACATCGGGGTTGTCCGTAAATTTGACTACCCAAGCCACAGGGTACTGATTCGTTGTGACCGGTGTGCCATCACTTAGAGCCTTCTCAATCGTGACAAAGCCTCCGCTATATACGTTAACAATGGTCCAGCCATCACCTGACGGTTTGAACTCCCACTATTTCAAGACATAAGAAATTAGCGTGCCACCGGGTTACGATGGGAGTCCGGGAAGGCCCTAGCTACCTGCTGCTTTTTCAGGTTGTGGGTGTACTTGTCGACAACGAGGGCTTTGGTGTCAGAGCCGGCAGTACCGACTTGAATAACCGAATCGCTACTGGTACTATGTATAACGTAGACGCCAGCTTTGAGGGACATGTTGAAGCTTCGATTACGAGGGGAAACTGGTAGGGAAAGAGGTTCACTGGAGCTGTTGAGCAAACTTTAACGAAGTGTGTAATGTTCTACCTTGTTGGTGAGAGCTTCGAGGGAGGAACACAATGCCACCTTTATAGTGTTTGAACAAGCTCATCCTGAGGGCAAGGACGATCGACTTAATTTTTAAATCGCAACATTTTGACGCTCGACAAACTTTGGGAGCAAACGTAATAGCGCAAAATTTGAATGCAGCTTCTTACCTGCCCCCGCGCATCGAAACACGCCGTTCTAACCATCCGATCATGTGTTCGAGTTATGATAGCTTTATACAAGTCAAATGTCAAACTTTTAAAAAAAGATCCGCCTCAGGCGCTTACTCTTCACTGAGTCTTCAGTACCAAGTACCAAAAGCGCACTCAATTCAGTCGGGAAAACCGTGCCTAAGACAATATGAGTATGGCCATTTGGCTCGCCATATTCCAAACTTGAGGAACTTATTTACGATCGAACGAACATACATACATACGCATCAAGATTTCCACATGGATTATTAGGACACATCCCGCCTTTCGCGTTGACTCGGTCGGCGTGGGACAATACACGTCCCCGAATTCGAAGTTGTGGCGTAATTGTGGCATTGGCATGGATATGCCGCTTTTACGCCTTCTTCCAAGCTTCAAGTTATGTCCCTACGTACGCTCGGCGCCTTTCTTTTAAAGCGTATAATCATGAACAGATTATATTCTAGACGTGTTTTACTCATCACTGATTCGCTCTTCTCCATACATTCAAGGACGCCAAACGAAGTGATTGGGTACTGGGATGAACTATAGACGACTCGAACATTGTTAGCTATTCATTCGTCTGCGCCTCTTCCCTAAAAAGATTAATGTTGCTTGGACTCATGCTCTCCACCGTATCAGCAATATTTCCTGAACTATGATCAAAACCGCCCTATCATCGTCCTTTGAAATCCAACCTCTCTCTCTAGACTTTTTTTTGCTCCGCACAATCAACAAACCGCCTCGTTTGAACGCCATCGCGCTTCCTCAATCATTTTCTGGCCACACCGTTGTGCATCATTTTATTCCGTTTTGCTTTACTAGCTGGTCTTACTGGAGATCTCTGATATCACGCCATGGTATCCAGCACCGGCGGAGGGCCTTCAACTACTTCGGTGTCTCCGATATTCTGTGCTTCTATGTCATCATGCAAACCTGAGACTGGGATAGCCGGCTATTAAAGCGCATGTATGCGCCCATTCTATATATATATCGGCACGTCGCTAGTGTTCGCTTCGATTAAGATTCAAACTTAATACATCCCATGTTTAAAGTGAGTTGAGTCTAGAGCATCAACGGATGCGAATCCGCGATCCGCGTATTTTCAGACAGCAGATCCGCATCCGACGGACTCAAATCCGCGGATTTTCGGTTGCTTGACCACCAATCAGTGTCCGCTGTATTAAATACGCGGATCGGGGGCGAGGTGGGGCAGCGAGGGGGCCTTAGAGGGTGGGGTGAGGCGAGAGGGATAACTACAGGTCCTCTGATAAGTCGGTTGAGTCTTCGTAAGATCCAGACGGGCTCGGGCGGTAAGCACATGAGGTGAAATCGTCGGTGAATTGAAAGAGATGGAAGCAGGTGAAATTTGACATTCTCGAGCATTGTCTTCATCGATGTGATCACCACCTCAGTCTTCCGAGCCAAATCATCCTCTGCGTTCTCTACTTCCGATCTCGCATGCTCTTGTCTCGTTGAATTTGAGTTTTTTGGACGCCTGCTTCGCAGTATCGAGCTCAAGCTGAGCATTCAAGACCGCCTGACTGGCCTTCATGGCTACCGCAAGCGAGCCCGAGAGCATGTGCTACCACGATTGGTTGAAGTGCGTGTGGAGCACCTCGTCCTGTACATGTACAAACATACCCCCTTCCCCCCTCTCCCCAAAAAATGAATAGAAATTAGCTCCTATGTCGATTCATCAAGAAGAACACCCGGACGGCCGACAACGTACTTTGTCCCGGGCCGTCGCGTACTAAGTTTCCTCCGCAAGCCGGTCTTCCTCACACGTATTCGTATCGATCGGGTTCTTCACCGAAGATGTTGTCGCCACCTGAGCGCATGCGGGAGCGTCTTGTATTTTTTGAATTTGCCCACCTAGGGGGGAGCAAGGAGCAAGGAGGTCCGTGCTCTTGAGACTGGCCACGGTGAAGTTCTGGACTCCGTGGCCGATAGAAGTCGAGAGCTGCAGGACGAACTCCTGTTTTGGGTCGGGTATTCGTACTATTTGGCGTCTTAAAAACTTCGTCACTTTGTATTCATAGCAGCGTGTTTTCTCATCCTTTGTCTCCGAAAAAGAAACCAAACCCACTTATCATCCTCCGCCTCGTACATGTCCGATAACGGCGGTAGCACACGATTCAGTAGACCCTTGACGTTCTGATGCAGAGGCGCCTTACAAAAAAAAGAGGCATTTTAACCCGCAGCCAGGACAGCCACTCCACCGGGTCACTCAACGTATAGAACGCACGGACCATAACCAACAGTGCCTCAGTTGTGCTCTTACGAATACCCTCATAGTAATGTGGTGGAAGGTTCACCAGCTCTAGTGCAGCTTGTTCGACGTAAGGCAGGAAGTGAGACTTGGTGCCTGCAAAGACGGATCCGACGGTGTCAGCTGCGATTTCCTTCTCAACGGCAATGGCACTGTTAACTTCGAGGAGTTTCTCAGCGTCGATCTCCTCTGCATCGTCTTCGGGAGTCGCGTCGACGTTGATGGCATTGGATGCGGCATAACCGGTACTGAAAAGGTCAGCAGCTTCGGATGATGTAGCGACTATTTAAGAGAAGGTTTGGACGGTCAGTTAAAAGAGCGAAGTTCATATGAGAGGAATAAGCTCACCTAAGCCATTGTCACCCTGTTCGCTCTGGCTCAACGACATGATGAGCAGGGATACAACTTAAGATAGGTAAGGTGCAAACTCTTCTCCAAATACCCGACTCGTAACTCGTAAGACCGAAGGACAAGGAGTGGAAATTCCCTAAACTCGCATGGTAAGGTTTCAAACATGCGAAAGTCTGCTCCATTTCACCAAATTCGGCCTCATCTTCGTTGCCACTTAGTCGACGAGTCTAGGGTTAAAGGCGATGATGTGATTAAGGGAAAACGGGTTGGAAGGCGGTCGTTGGTGGCTGGCTTTCAATACAGCAGCGTGAATTCAGTACAACGGAACAGAAATAGTCTTGAACAAATAAACCGGTAGGGCAGGAGTATAAGACGGAAGAAAGATGCAAAGATACGCTACGTGCTGTCCGAAATTTATCGTTGTCGCAGCCGCAATTCCTCACGTGGTATTTTTTCCACGCTCGAGAAAAAGCAAATTTCTCTTCTTGTTCCCAGTCTTGCTTCTTTTCTTTCTTCACAGTCTCACTCGACCACCTGCCGCAACCCTCTTAGCAAAACTATCCCGACGCTGAAAGGAAGGTGGCATCGTATGAATCGCTGAGGTGGAATCGAGAAGAAGGACCTTTTTTTAATTGGAGGAGCAGGAGCTGGGCATGTCGTCTTACCTTTGTCTCGATGGGTTTGGTACGACAAATCAGTTTTTGGTACACTTACTTTGATATTATTGAATCATTTATATCCGCCAGTGAAATATAGCTTCTGATAAGGATATCTTATTCCGAGCATTAGCGCAGGATCGTTCGCGCCATTCTCACAAAAGATGAGAAATCGTCTAAGCCGAAAATTGTCTATTACGAATGTCCTTCGTCTTGACACGTACCAAACGTCTCGTCCGTGTCGCTTGAACTAAGAACTTCAATCCAAGCATGGCTCTATCAGCAATCCACGTGAAAGCTTCATTCAGAGCCTGCGACGTTTATCCTCTCCTTGGTTTTTTGCTGACGACAGATATTTTCTGCCGGACTACGCAATCGCGGAACGTATATAACCCAAGCACCTGGATGTTCCACGGATATACGGGCCGTACGCTCCATGGGTAGCTGCCGCACAACTGCTTTACTAAGCGTGCAGTATGGTTAATTCACCGGCGAGTATGATTCCCGATGTAAATTAGACCTGTTAAAGAGCGAGGTGCGTGTCCTGTCTATGTCTGCGTGTGAACAAGCAATGTTATATCTGATGTTCATTCACGATAAAATCAGCGCTTACCGCATTCGCACTCCGACCATAATCAATACATACTGAGGCTCAATGACGGACCGTATTTGGCATCTGCATATGGCCGATTCTGAAAGTAGGTGCTACTCCTCGAGTGACATGGAGTTCGTCTGGGGTTTGAACGTCGTGTAATGACACAATCATTGTGTTTCTGTTTAGGTCTCACTCAAGTGGTACATGCAATAATCTCTTCCTCGGCTCTTTCCGTGAGAGGTACCTGTACAAGATAACTATCCGACCATAGCGCGCTGAATGTGTCAGAAGCGACATGGTGAAACTGAGAAGATGTCAAACGGAGTTTCTCACGAAATTGGAGACATCAGTGATTTTTACAGACCAAGCCATTGGTTGTCCACACAACGCAATGAGTCCATTCTAATGAAGAACCATTTTGACCGTTAAGTAAGCAAATTGTTTCACTGTTGTGTTTCTAGCTGCTCTATCACGTACCTAACTCCTTGAACTCTCGCCGATCCAGACGAGTTAACCGCTTTAATATACCTGTTGGTTCCTCCCTCTCTTTCCTTCTTTGCGTAGTTCTTGCTAATAACGCTCGGTGCATAGTCAACTGCGATTATCATTATTGACGAGGACGACGCAAATGCATTAAATGCCCTTTTCGACGGACATGATAACTGCCTAGAGAAGTAAGCAGAAAGGCGGAGACTGCTTGGCTTTGTCACTGATTCTTTTTCTATCTGGTGCTTGTAGGAAAAACGTATGTCCGGATCAATAGGCCATGAGCTTTTTTTTGGTAAATGTTCCGAAGCACTTTCTTGTGATCACCTCGACCGGAATCGCGAAGGACCTGTATTAATCACCATCATTTCACCTTGTCTCCCATTCGCCAAACCACCTTATTACTGCTAGATAAGTATGCTCTTCTTGGCTCCGAAGCAATGCCGGGATTCTATTTATTGCGGACGTACAAAGCCCTTGGCAAGAGCATTTCGCATATTCAAGTCAGGGAAGCACAACGCGGATGCCAAACAAGTGTACGCAGGACGTTACAACTACCTTTATAAATATATAAAAGGCGGCCTTGATAGGTAACGACATCGTCAACGACACCCTCAGAAGACGTAACGCCTGAAGGGACAAGTTCATTAAATACAGCCTTCTCAAATCTTAGTCGAAGAGCGAACTGTCTTGTCTGAGCGCTTCCGTAGCGGGTACGTAGATCCATTTTTGACTTGTCGTATTTACTTTCAACATTATAATTTTGATTTTTCTATGCTCTGTTACAGGTCTAACAAGACGCATTCAGTCATTACTTGTGGTTAGGCATATTAAGAGTGGATAACTTCAATGCACGGAATGAACTCTTTTCAGGCGTGATCGTCACTGTTACTGGTATGTCGAAGACACCTTTGAAGGCAACGCCACCGTTGCCACCCTCGTTGCTAACCTCTACGCCACGCGCTTCTTCGTATTCATTCTCACTGGTTAAGTATGTGGAAACACGCTCGAGTCTCCAAAGCTGGTGCTTTGAGCTGTCGTTGCTGGTCCTGAGATTTATCTGGGAGTGTCAACTGGTCATTGAGCTGTTTCAGCAAATGCAAACGGCAACATACGGTTGAGGCTTGATTGTGATCTTTGTCCGTAAGTGTAATCGAAAATTTGCTGTTTGGCCAAGATATACTGAAAGATTTCGCACAAATTGAATGAGAGATTGTAAAACAGAAACATATGCAGATGCTCATACTTCACAACATTGGATTCTTCCGTCGATTTGACTGCCCAGGCCGCAGGGTACCGGTTCGTTGTGACCGGTGCGCCATCACTTAGATTCTTCTCAACCGTGACGAACTCTTCACTGGCTACGCTAACAATAGACCAGCCATCACCTAACGGTTTGATCTTCCACTGTTCCGAAATATGAGAAATCAGTATTCCACCAGGTTACGATGGGAGTCTGGAAGGGCCCTTGTTACCTGCTGCCTCTGGTCTTGGGTGTACTTGCCGACAACGAGGGCTTTGGTGTCAGAGCCGACAGTACCGACTTGAATGACCGAATTGCTACTGGTACTATGCATAACGTAGACGCCAGCTTTGAGGGACATGTTGAAGCTTCGATTACGATGGAAAGCGGTGGAGAAAGAGGTTGACTGGAGCTGTTGAAGTAAACTTCAATGAAGCGTGTAATGTTCTACCTTGTTGGTGAAAGCCTGTCGGGTGGGTTCACGATGCCGCCTTTATAGCGCCTGAACAAGCTCACCCTTAGGGTAAGAAAGATCAAGATCATCTTGATTCACAATCATTGGCGCCCGACAAGATTCAAAAGTAAACGTAATAGCGCAAAACTTGAATGCAGTTTCTTACCCATCATTATGCATTGAGCACACCATTCTTCCCATTGAATTCTGTGTTCGGGTTATGCTAGCTTTATGCGATTCAAATTCCCGAGGAACCTTCCTAAAGCGCTAACTCTTCAGAAACATGATCGCACGCAATCTAGTCCGTAAACCTGTGTCTACACAATACGACTATGGCCATCTGCCAGGTACGCTACATTCCAAACTTGAAGAATCTTTTCATGGTCAAACTAACATACGCATCAAGATTTCCACATGAATTATTAGGACACGTCCCGCTTTCCGCGGTCACTCGGCCGGCTTGGATCAATACTCGTCCTTGAATTTGTAGCTGTGGCGCGGATGTGCCGCTTTTGCACCTTCTTCCAAGCTTCAAGATATCTCCCTACATACGCTCGGCGCCATTTCTTAGAGCACACATTCATACGTGGATAATATTCTGATCGTCTGCCACGCGTCTCTGGCCTGCTCTTTCCCATAGATTAAAGAGCGCCGAATGAGATGGATGAGTAGAACAAATTATAGATGACTCGTATATTGTAAGCTTTTCACCCAACTGCACTTTTTCCCTAAAAGAGCATGAATTACTCGGACTCATGCTCTCTACCGTATCAGTAATATTACCTGAACTGTGATCAAAATCCCCCTATTACCACCCTTTTTAAAGTTCAACCCCTCTTCCCGGACCTTCTTTTGCCCCGTACATTCAACGAACCGATTCGTTTAAGTTCAAACGCCATCGAGCAATCTTCAATCATCTCCCGGTCACGCTGATCACCATTTTGATTTTCATTCGCCAGAGTTACTGGAGATCTCCGATACCAATCAAGTGTTGGTATCCAGCACCGGCGGAGGGTTTTCAACTAGTACTACCTTGATGCCTCCGAGATTTCGTGCTTCCATGCTCATGCTATAACACAATCCTGAGGCTGGGATAGCAGGCCGTCGAAACGCATATATGCGGTCATTCCATTCCTGTGTTAGTTCGTCGCTAGTGATGACTTCAACAGAATGTACGTTCGATACATTCCATTCTCGAAGTGAGCTGAGATCAACGTGGTCTTTCATCCTTTGGCTACAAAGGGGACCATACTTACTTATTGTCTTCCGTCTCGTACGTATCCAATAACGACGGGAGCACATGATTCACTAGATCCTTCACGTTTTGATGCAGAGGCACTTTGGCCTGAAGCCCGGGCTGCCACTCCACCAGGTCACTCAGCGTATAGAACGTACGGACCATAACCAACAATGCCTCAGTCGCGCTCTTACGAATACCCTCGTAGTAATGTGGTAGAAGGTTGACAAGCTCTAGTGCAGCTTCGAGTTGTTCGACGTAAGGCAGGAAGTGTGACTTGGTGCCAGCAAGAACGGAACTCGGGCCAATGGTGTCAGCTGCGATTTCCTTCTCAACGGCGATGGCACTGTTGACTTCGAGGAGTTTCTCGGCGTCGATCTCCTCTGCATCGTCCTCGGGAGTCGCGTCGACGTTGATGGCATTAATATTAGATGCGGTTTCACCGGTACTGAAAAGATCAGCAGCTTCGGATGACGTGGCGACTATTTGATAGAAAATTTAAACAATCGCTTTAGAGAGAAAAGTCCATATATATATGAGAAATAAGCTCACCCAAACCATTGTCACCCTGTTTGCTCTGGCCCGGTGATGTGACAAGGCGTCATAGAAAGACCTGTGGCAGATAAGGTGCAAATTCTTCTTCAAATACCCGACTCGTAAGACCGATGGACAGGGAACAGAGATCCCTCAAACGCGCATGTGAAGGTTGCAAACATGCGAAAGCCTGCTCCATTTCACCAAATTCAGCCTCATCTTCGTCTCAACTCAGTTGACGAGTCTAGGGGGAAAAGCGATGATGTGATTGAGGAAAAACGGCTTGAAAGGCAGTCGTTGGCGGCCAGCTTTCAATAGAACAGCGTGAATTCGGTACAACGGCCCAGAAATAGTCTTGAACAAACAAACCGGTAGGGCAGGAGTATAAGACGGAAGAAAAAAGAAAGATACGCGTTGAGCGCGCTGCGCGCTGTCCGAAATTTAGCGTTGTTCCTGCCGCAATTCCTCACGTGGTATTTTTTCCACGCTCGAGAAGAAAGCAAATTTCTCTTCTTGTTCCGAGTCCTGCTTCTTTTCTTCACAGTCTCACTCGATCACCTGCCGCAACCCTCTTAGCAAAACTGTTTGACACTGGAAGGAAGGCGGCATCGTATGAATCGCTGAGGTGGAATCGAGAAGAAGGACCTTTTCTTAATTGGAGGAGCAGGAGCTGGGCATGTCGTCTTACCTTTGTCTCGATGGGTTCGGTGCGACAAATCAGCTTTTGGTACATGTACTGTACTATGTCATTGAGTCGTTTAGATCTTATGTCCTCCGACGAATGATATTTTCTGATGTGAATATTTTGTTCGGAGTGATAGTTGAGGACTGCTTTTCGTTATTCTCGCACAAGATGAGGAATCACCTGAGCTGAAAATCAACTATCACGGATCCCCCTGGTCTCGACAAGCTTAAGTGCTTCACGTCCTGTCAACGCTGTTCAAGTTGCATGTGAACCAAGAACGTCACTTCAGACACAACTCTATTGGCTAACCACGCGGAAGCTTCATTCAACACCTCTTGCGTTTGTCGTCTTCTTGGTCGCTGCTGACGACATGTACATGTTCTGCCGATTTCGCCGTATCGTCCCGGCGGGACCTGTATAGACCAAGAAGCTGGATAATCCACGGATCTGTGGGACACAGATATTAATGTCGTCAACAGCCACCAACGCGGAGTGTATGGTGAAACATATGCTCCCATGGACAGCTGTCTGTGAATACCTTCATGGGGTGGACGGTACGATCAAGTTGCCGAGGACTTGGATGAATGTGAGGTGAGTATCTTAAATATCAATATCAATATTACACCTCATGATCATATTAACAATAGTTTTTCGATCTTTTCGCATTTGCATTTCGACCTCGACCAGGCCGTACTTGAACCCACACTCAATATACCACTGATACTGTAGATGACATCTGCGTGTGACGGGTCGTTCAAGGACGGACTAGAGCTAGTCTATATCTACAAGGCACCCAGGTTTTTCTTTAGAGCGGACGGAAGAGCGTGAGTGAGTGCATGTGCTCCTCCCGGAGTCTTCCACCGTCCCCACGCCAATGTTCTTAAAATACCCTTCTCTTATCTTCACCTTGTCAGAATCCAAGTACTACTGGTAGCGAGTCCAGTCTCAGCGAAATATGGTATAAAGCCGGTAAGGATATTACCCCCAACTCTCTCCCCGGCGTATCCTTCTTGGGATTCTCCTACCAGCATCGACCCGTCGAAGAAGGTAATCCAGCCAGCCAACATGGATATCGAGAACGGGCTCGGAGGGCTCGCTTCGGCCGTACCACAGCTTCCAGCCGTCGATCGCTCTGGTCCTGGTGGAGAAAAGGCAGGCAAGGTGGACGAGAAGCTCGGGTTCGATAAGGACTACGAGAATGGGAGTATGTCGGCCAGTGAGGAGGAAGGGAGCGAGGAGGTGTTGAGTGATGCGCGCGATTTGGTCACGCATGTTATCAGCGTTGAGGACGACCGCACGCTTAACTGCTGGACATTCCGTGTCCTCGTCATCGGTGTAGGCCTGAGTGCATTCGGCGGTGTTCTAGGTACGCGCTTGATACCCTTCCCCCCCCCCCCCCCCCGGCGTTGAACTACACGCACTGACGTCTCTCTCGACGATAAGCCGAAATCTATTACTTCAAGCCGCAGACGGTCCTCGTATCAATCATGTTCTTGGCTATCATCTCGTACGTGCTTGGTCTGGCCATGGAGACCTTTATTCCCACGCGTGGGTGGTTCCGTTATCTCAACCCCGGCCCGTTCAACAAAAAGGAGAACGCGATGATAGGTATAAGGTTTTAATTCCGTCTGACGTGGCGTGGTTTCTAATCAAAATGACGTTACGTTGTGAAGTTATCATGGCCAGTGCGGCTGCAAACTCGGCTCTCGGCACGGAAGTGCTCTCCGTTCAGCGGCTTTACTACGGCATCAACCCGAATCCGGCTGCGGGTGTCTTTTTGCTTTTCAGCAGTCAGATGCTTGGCTATGGTCTCGGAGGACTCATGCGTTGTGAGTCTTTGTCTGTATAGTATAACAGTTGATTCAGTCAAGCTCATGAATATTCTTTTTTTTTGATCCGTTTAGCCATGCTTCTTTATCCGTCAAAAATGCTTTATCCAGGTGTCCTGCCTCTCATCTCCATGTTCGATGCCTTCTTCAACAGCGGAAGCGCAGCACGCAAGAAGCTCCGCCTTTTCTACATCGCTTTCTTCGCGTACGTGCCTTGAAACGCACTATACTCCCTCACTTATCTTTTTCTCATCGCGCTCCTTTCATCTATCTTTATAAAGTATCTTCCTGTGGGAAATGGTGCCAGAGTGGATCTTCCCGCTTCTCACTGGCTTCTCGATATTCTGTATCGCCAACCCCAACTCGGCAGACTTCACGCGCGTGTTTGGTGGGTCAAATGGGAACGAGGGGCTTGGGTTGCTTTCGCTGTCGTTTGATTGGCAGTATATTTCGGGAGGGACGAATCCGTTTGCGTGAGTAACATTTTGTATTCAGTTTTGATAAGGTCGTGTGACCACGGCTGATGATCCATCTTTAGCATCCCGCTCCAGGCCCAATTTAGTAACCTTTTGGGATACATTCTTTGCATGTGCGTCGTCATTGTTCTGACATTTTTAGATTTAAGCTTACAGGGTCACAGGGTTGTGTTCTGTGCGATCTTCTACAAGAACATATGGCAGTCACGAAACTTCCCCTTCGTTAGTGTCCTGGTTTTGTAATGAGCCCGGAGCGACCCAAACTGACACTAAATATTAGCTTTCCCAAGAACTCTTCTACGAAAACGGCACGGTATACGACCAATTACTCATTCTTAATGCAGACTTCGAGGTGGACCCGACCCTCCTCGCAGAACAAGGACTTCCATTTTATGCCGGTATAATACTTTATTTCCATCCTGATGACCAAAGACTTACATTCAAGTAAAGGAACATGGGTCGCGCAGCTTCTCTCCGCCAACCTTGGCATGGCAGCGACGCTGACCCATCTCCTTCTGTGGAACCGCGACGATATCTCCGGAGCCTGGTCCTGGCTCGCCCCTTCCTCTCTCCGCGAAGCCTGGCGGACTTTCGACTGGCGCTTCTGGAAACAAGACGGCCATGAAGAGCGCTCGAAACTGTACCAAGAGACGGACGGGAAGAAGGACATCGACCCGCATTATCGCGAGATGCTCAAGTACCCCGATGCGCCGAATAGCTGGTACTTCGTGACGTTGGTCCTGAGCGCGCTGGTTAGCCTTGTGTTGATTTATACGACCAAGTCGACGTTGCCGTGGTGGGGGTTCTTGATTGCAGTTGTGCTTGGGGCGATATCGATCACGTTCTTCGGGGCGTTGTATGCTATAACGGGGCTTGCATTTTCGATTCAACCGTTCGTGCAGATGATTGCTGGCTTTAGTGAGTGGAATGATCTTCACCAGCTCTCGCGCCAATTTTTGACAAATTCGCTTATTCCTTCTCCAGTGCATCCTGGAAGGCCAGTTGCGAATATGTACTTCGTTTTGTATTCCTACAGTAAGTAACATCTTCTCTCAATTACTCTAATCACACAAATCCATAATTGGCTCTTTCCAGACAGCGTGTCTCAGGCGCAGCTTCTGCTGCGTGACCTCAAGATCGCGCAATACACAAAACTCCCGCCTCGCGCTGCATTTACGGCCCAGGTCGTCGGGACTCTCCTCGGAGCCGTACTCAATTTTGTGTTGATGAACAGCATCATTGATAATCAACGTGATATTCTTCTATCCGTTGAAGGGACGAATATCTGGAGCGGACAACAGCCTCAGCAGTATAATTCGCAGGTACGTTTGCCTTCATAGATCAGCGGAAAGATTCTCATCTCTTTTGTTATTGTCTGAAAACCATCTAGGCCGTTGCATGGGGAGGCCTCGCTAATGAGCTCTTCGCATCCGGCAAACGCTACGAATGGGTGCCATGGTCCTACCTTGTCGGGTTCGCCGTTCCCGTCCCCTTCTGGCTCGCTCACAAGCGCTGGCCGGGCCTCCGCCTCGATTATCTGTACACGCCCGTCATATGCTATTACATCGGCTGGCTCTGCGTGGGCATCAACTCGTCCATCTTGTCGTATTTCTCGATCGCGTGGTTCAGTCAGTGGTATCTGAGGACCCGGTGCCCGAGGTGGTTCGCGAAGTATAACTATATTTTGGGAGCTGGTACGTTGCCTTGCTAGTGCATCTCTTCATATACACTCTGCATTATGCGTTGGTTATTGGTCCGAAAAGATACGATAAACTGATGGTGTCTTTTTTTTTGAAGCGCTCGACGGAGGAACTCAAGTTATGGTCTTTATCCTCTCTTTCGCTGTCTTCGGCGCAGCGGGCGATAGCCATTTGTTCCCTCAGTGGTGGGGCGCCAACCAGAACGGCAACTACGATCGCTGCATGATAATCGAGAGCTAAGGACTGTAAGATAAGGAGCAAATAAAGGATGCGCCGTTATAATTTCCTTTTTTCTTTTTTTATACTTACACCCCTTCTGAAATGCTGAAGAGTTTATTTTCCTCTGATTCCTTCGGTGCCGCAACGGGTTTGAACGCTCTCTGCTGTAATACACCCCCTTTACGAGTAATACATGTACGATGGCCTACGTCACGATGATTAGACAACGTGCATGTTTTGGGTAGCTGCTGTGCGCGTGCGTGTGTACACTGGAGACTGGTTCGTTGATGAGCTAAATGCAAAAGTGTTAGTCGGGAGATGGCGAAGAAAAGGTACCTCTGGCGGAAGACGTGGCATTCTCGAGTTAAGTAAACACTGCTACAATTCAGAACCCAAGATAGAGGCGCGTTAAGAGAAGACCTTTATTTCAGTGAGAAATCTCGGGTACGCATAATTGACAACCCTGGAGAACAAGCTGATGAGAGAAAAGCAAATCCATATTCATAGTGTCGTTATCGAACACAAGAATGAGCATGCACGCATTACATCACGAACAAACTCTACATCCAGTATCTAAGATTCAGTGATTTATACTGTTATTTTTCCCAGGGTTTCTCGTGAATTTATACAGTAGGAGAAAGTATAAAGACAAACTATGTCAAATGTTCGCTGCGCTCCGCTGACGAGGGGATTAGCAGTAGCACTAGTCTTCTCATATTGTTCTGCACGGATTGTAGCTCTCATGGGCTACAACCAGGCTTCGGGGGGTTGAAGCCAGTCTTGACTTTGCAGAACGTCACATGGACTCCGACCTAAGAACAATCGTCAGTTGATCCAGTTTAACTTGAAGGCCGGTATGCACTGGCAATGGTAATTACGGTGACGTACATTATGAGACGGGCAACCGACTTGGACACAGTTGTCGTCTGGCTTTCGGAAGGCCGTGTGGCAGCTTGCCTCGCCACCTAACAGATACATTTAGAAAGGGAAGGGGGACGAAAGGCAAATAAAGGGCGTTTGCTCACAAGCAGCTCCTTGGCCGTTGCACCCGTTCGTGTAAGCAAAGCCAACACCGTCCGAAAAGACGTGTCTATTTTTTAAGGGATAATGAGCACTCTTGGTTGATGGACTCGGATGGGGTCACAGGGGGAAAGAAACGCTTACGATGGAATGAGGGAGAGATCAACGCTATTTCCTCCGATACCTGCGTTCTGTAGGTTAAGTTCGAGCAAAGTGCATCCCTCGCCGTTAGCACCACACTTCCCTGTAAAAAGAAGGATCAGACGGATAAGCTATGCTGGTGTAACAGTAGTGAATGAGGCGATTACCGTTGTCAAGGTAGCTTTGTCAAGAACAAATGTCTGATTAGACGAGTGTACTTGGACGGATATAAAGAACGTACGCAATGGCAGAGTTGATGGGGCCGTTGGACGTGTAAGAGTTGGGGTTGGCCGAGTTCAACGTCTTGCCGAATGACTTGAGTTTGGGCTATATTTGAAATCATGATTCAATAATCACAGTCGTCACGGTGTAATTCTTCCAAAGCCAATACTGACTGTTCCGTGGCCACAGCTTGTAACATAAAAATGTGAGCAATTCGTAGTGGAAGGTATGCAGTGTGAATGCTCACTTGTTGGTGAACGTGACTGTATGGGTCTCAGCTTGAGCGTTTACGCTGGAGAAGATGAGAGAAGCAAGAGTAAGGAGAGCTGCGGTGCACTTCATCGTCGGGATCTGCGAAAGGCTTGAGATAGATTGCTAGAAAGAACTCTTAAAGACTCGTTGTCTGCTGCTAGTATTTTGTTCAAGTCGACTTCTACCTCTTTTATACCTTTTGAAGGTCCTTGAACGCAGCCTAACCTTCCATATTCAACTAGCAAGTCATCGCTGTGTTTCAGCAGCCGTGAGAGACGGACCAGTGACAAGACGAGTTGAGATCATGCTAGCAGCGGTCAGTGGCGCGTTGCTATTGGCTTGGACCGGCTACGTCGATAATAAGTCTGTAGGGGCATACCAGTAGTCCTATAGGCCACCGGACTAAGCTATAGAGTGAAACAAGGCGTTTATGAGCGCGGCGACGCACAAGGACCGTGAAGTGCCAGCGGTAAACGTATGTTCGAATTTCGCAGTGCCCCAAACACCGAGCTGACGCTGCGCAAGGTATCCTTGAATAACGAATATATTGTGAAAATGTCGCTTGTCGTTCGATATTGTTTGCAGACACATCCAAGATCCGCGAAAAAGAAGTAGAAGAGAGACGCATAAGTTGGTGGTCGGCGGAACAGTCGGATCAAATGGTCGTAGTACACAATCCCTGAAACGGTGGAAACCGAAGCTCCGACTGGTCACTAAGTGCCGTTTGAGAGATTGAGAAAGCTAAACCCGTATGAGAGATCACCAGAAGCACGGTTAGACGAGTGTTATTTGTGTCCCAAGGATACCTCACTTACCTTGCAGCAACGATGGTTTAAACGATTTTTGGTAACACGCCAAAACTCACTGGGTCACCGGGAAGGAAGGGGGGGGGGGGGGTGAGAGGATGAACATTAAGCCTTTTTCAGATCCCTATCTAATCCAGGCGCGTTAGAGCGTACATCGAATTTCCTCACCGACATTGGCACCGTAATAGTATACAGCTTTTTTGGTACGAAGGAGGCGATCGTACCGTATAGTCTACGGGTTGTCAGATTAATTCAACAGGAACGAGATTCCGGAAAAATCCTGTTCAAGTTGGAGGAATGGCAATCATTCCGTATTGGGGATGCGCAGCAGACATACAAGAAGTTTAGGTGACTGAAGGACATTCAACGTATTGAATGACCGAAAGTCGATCCCATGTATGACAAAAGCGAACGAGCAGTCCTCGACTGCAAGTCTACATTGCCGAAGGCAATGCCAGCATCTAAGGCCATTGAAAATATTCCGATGAATACCAATCTAAGGGAGTAGTTCTATCCTTGAGCCCAAGTTTTCGAGATAGGTCACTGTTGAAGTATTCAGATTGTATCTTTGCAAATGGAGCGAGTGGATAAGAGACAGTACGAGTTGTTCGAGTGTCGTCCGTGCGAGAAAGATGTGAGTGCCAGCGAATAAGATGGAAAAAATCTACTAGTACGGCATGAAGATATCATGACAGGACATTCCTGATCGTTCTTGTATGGTAGTTCAGATTTCTCTAAGTTTGATGGTCGAGATGGGGAAAGGAAAGAAAACTCCAATTTTCCTTATCGACGTGGCACTATTAGCCCATCCCGGTATTTGCCGAAGTGAGCTCCGCTCCTACCGCATGCGCCGGAAGCAGATCTGGGTATATCCTACTGCCGTAAGTTACTTACTAGCAATCGAATTGAATCGAAACATATACATAGAAATTAGAGACACGACATCGTCGATTACAGCTTAAAATGAGATAAGAGTGTCAAAATCTTGTCTAAGGACTTTACTTATTTTTAATCGGGCAAGCATTTGCATGTACTTGATGTAGAAGCAAAAAAAAACGTGAGGGAAGAATCCATGTTGAATTAATAACGAGTTCATCAAGTTTATTTATGAGTACGTATAAAATACAGAAGAAAGCCATGTTCTTTGTTTTTTTTAAAAATAATTTTCTATTTTTTTGTGTTTGCGCATAGTTGGATAGAAATAAAATGACGAATCAAATATTGCTAACTGTTCATCGGTCACCCATCGATGATGGATGCTATCCTATTCCCATTCTGATCCTCATGGATTGCAACCAGGCTTCGGGGGGTTGAATCCAGTCTGGACGTTACAGAACGTCACAGCGAGCCCAACCTGTAAAATACGTGGCAGTCAAAAAACTGATGAAAGGTCGCGAGTATTCTTGGTAACGTACATTAGCAGACGGACATCCGACTTGGACACAAGTGTCATCTGGCTGACGGAAAGCCGTGTTGCACGTTGCCTCGCCACCTAAAAGGTTGATTGGTACCAAGATTTTTTAAAAAACGATAGTAACATGTTTGGCTCACAGGCGGCTCCTTGGCCGTCACATCCATTTGTGTAAGCAAAACCGACCGCGTCGGAAAAAGTGTGCCTGATTTTGAATGCAATGAGGACTTATTAGGGTATGGACGAGAATATGGAGGCTTACGGTGCGATAAGGGAGATGTCTACGCTGTTCCCTCCGACACCGGCGTTTTGAAGATTGAGTTCGAGTAATGTACAACCTTCACCGTTATCGCCACAACTCCCTGAAGGCAAAGTCAATTAAGCAAAGGTATCCCAAAGCTAAATTCATTACCGTTGTCGAGGTAGCTATTAGAAAGAGAAAAGACGCGTTTTAATAAGTTGTTTCGCATCCTCGCTGCATATAGAAACGTACGCTATGGCAGAGGTAATCGGACCACTGGAGGTGAAGGAGTTGGGATTGGCCGAGTTCAAGGTCGCGCCGCCCGACTTGAGTTTAGGCTACAAACAAAGTTCTTTAGCCAAAATCGTACGATTCTTCACGAATCAATGCTGACAGTTCCATGACCACAGCTGAAAGTAAAAGCCCATGAGTAGCTCGAAGAGATAGGCCAACAATGAGGATACTCACTTGTTTGTAAAGGTGACTGTGTGAGTCTCTCCTTGAGCGTTTGTACCGGAAAGAATGAGAGAAGCAAGTGTGAGGAATGCCGTAGTGTACTTCATAGCGATAATATTGATGCTGAGAAGGCTCGATTTTAATGCTGGCAGTTGACTGAAATATTTAGAGACTTGTTGTCTGCTACTTTATTCCAGTCAACTTCTTATGTCTTTTATACATTTCATAGGCAATCGACACGGTACATTCTTCGGTGTTCATCTCGCAAGCCATCCCCGTCTTTCGTAAACCGTGAGATTCAGACCGCTGTCAGCGGGTAGTGGGAGTAGCTCGGCAGTGACATATTGGACTCACTTGGAGTGTTTAGCCAATGCGAAGTCCTTTTGCGAGACGAATGCGATTCAGGTGACCAAACTAAACATGAGGATGAAACAGGGCGCTGCTTGAGCGCGACAGCGTCCAAGGACCACAACGCGCCAAGCGTGCGCATGACTTTCGCGATGTTCCCAACGCTGACTTGTCAGTTTGCTGAGCGTCCGTGGGCGATGGAAATAACCCGAAAGTGTCGCACGTCGGTCAATGCAGTTTGTCGGTATGTCAGAGATCCGCTGGGAAGTAAAATGGACGCGTAGAGTCTGTTGGCAGCTAAATCAGATTCTCGGGAAATGTTAAATGAAGCGATGAGAAATGAAGCATGAACATTGCTACGATGCTGAGCTTGCATATTAGGGTCTTGAGAAAGCAATCCTATATGAAAAATTGCCACCAGCAACAATAGTTGATGGTTTGCAGTCGATTTACTGAAGGGCATGTTTATAGGACGCAGTTGAAAGGGGCATAGTGCTTACCTTCTAGTATCGTCACCCGAAGTAGATGCAGAAATTGCACTAACATTCATAATTTAGAAAGGCGAAAGACCGCAGAATCGTAGCTTATTTTTCAAGACTCCCGTTCAAAGTGATAGTGTTGGATCAGTAAACGGATTTCCTTTACGCCTCTTACATCAGAGTGGTTTACCGATCCCGGAAATACGAAGATAATGTTTGTAGTTTACGGATTCGGTCTGTCAATCGACATGGTAGCCAACGGAGAATGCAAGGTACCGACCAATTCCAATCTGGGGCGAGGGAAAATTTTCTGTCATGCGCAGCCGACATATGAGAAGTATTGGAAAACGGAGAGCAACCAATGTTTTGAAACATCAATAGTCGATCCCACGCAAGAGAACGCCGGATGATGATCCAGTGTTTGATTGTGGTAGTGTGGGAGACAGCATCGGCATCTAAATCTTAGAATGTAGTCCGGTGAGTACAGTGCAAACCGTGACAGATGAGCGTACCCATTCTCACAAGCGATCATTATTAGCAACTTATTTTTGGAGTGAGTTGACTTACGAATCATAACATCGCCTTTGTAAGAATAAGTGGGTTAGAGATCGTACAGGTCGATCGAACCTTACATCATGATGTGAATGTCACCTGTGTCGTGTATGAGTAGAATATCGCCTTTGTTGAGCTCTACGTTGGGACTGAGTATGTCTATTCTCTAATTTAAAGTGCTCTGAGCTTGATCAAACGAGGAGGAGAAAAGGAAAGGAGAAAAAAAGGCCTTTCCCCTCTTTTTTCTTGTGACGCGATATCTTACGTCATTCCGGCAGCTCCCGAATGCGGGCCTCTATGATGTTTGCATAGCAGTTGTCTTGCTCCAGAACGTCACTTTCACAACACGAAACAGCATATCGCATGCTCAAATATATATCAGGGAAGAAAGGGGACCAGGGTAACCATCCATTCTATAGCGAAGCTCCACGGCACTGAGCAACGATTTCATCCTACTAAGTTCGAAAATATCGTTGATGAGGCTTCGATCTCGGTAGGAATACAACTCCCGCACTGCGCGAATGTTTTAAACGGGAAAGAGAAGCAGGGATTGAGGTTAGTAAAAGTAGTTAGTAGTCTGAGGAATCAGAAGAAATCTTACCTGATCTTTAAAAGTGACATTCACTGTCCGGTGCCCTGCTGCCACAGTAATTATCTTGTCGTAGTTTCCGTCATTCGCAAAAATCTAAAGGCAAGTAGTAAATAAGTCAAAAGAATAGTCGAGGACCTTGTTTCAAAGGCCCATATCAGACGGCGGTCCGACAGTCTGGTTGTTTAGCTGCTCAATATGATAACGAGCTTTATGAAGTCGGAGACTCGGTAAAGCCGAATTCGGAAGTGTTTGACTACACGCACCACTGGGCGGATTGCAGTCCAGCCTTGCGGGGAGTTACAAGCTTGTGCTTGCACCGCGCTAGAGAGAGTTGTATACCACATCATGATGCCCGGATGCGTCTGAGCGCAGGCGCCCAGGACGCGAAGTGAGACGAGTGGTGAAGCTGAAGCTGCGAGCATCGCGACACTGGTCGAGAGGAAGCCGTTTCCTACTAGCGCTTTCATCAGTTCCCGATATATCTGTCTCAACTTCTGTACCAATTTGAACGGATCATTAGCGCTTCATTTTGCGCCGTTAGCAAATTGATACAATTACAGATGTAGTGGGATTGAGTACACACGGAGCAGCGAAGAAGCGAGTCAAGACATTTATCGACATGTCTTGATGATCATCTTCCGTGCATTGATAGTAAGATGGGGTCGACGATCGGACTGATTTTATTGATTCGGTAAAGACCATAAATCGCTGAGGCAGGGAAATTTCGGGTCACGCCTATATGACTCAGGCGGGGTATCGAGCATCACCCTAGAGGAAGGAGACAAATTTTCAGTAATTATTGATGAGAAGAGTAAGAATAAAAGGGAATTACCACTCTACCACCAGTGCAGCTTATCTGCTCCGTGTTAAAATTAGAAATCGGATAGACAAACGGGAAGTTCAATCAGAGCAACCGCTGATTAAGCATTGAGCAGTGTCAGTCAAAACTATCAAGACGTATAGTGATACTTTGCTTACCTGAGGACAAAAGTGCGAAGCTCGCCGGCATAAACAAAGGCAAAGTATTGTCTCCTTCCATCACTCACCACCACGACAATAACTATGTCATCTAGGCTAGGACCGAATCGAGCTTTCAGAGATCAAAACAAAGCTAAAAGAAATAGTGGCGATTTTCGACCCATATAATGAACTTGACCGCCCAGCTGACCAGGACCTTAGGGAAATCTTTTGCAAAACTAATAGAATCTTCGGCGAGATCCAGAGTGGAGAGGGTAGAAGCCCGATATCAGAGTTATCGGACGAGCCCTTAAACTATATAAAGAACAATACAACAGTTAGACAATGAAGGTTGAAACATACAAGAAGGTGGGTGTGTATTATGATTTGTCACGTATAATGTCGGCATATCCATGAATGCGCAAAACTCTGGAAAAATACCAGTCTGTGAGCATGGGATGGTCTACATCGGGCATGGAATGGTCTATCGAAAAGAATGAGAACGAGTAGAACTACATTACAACAGTTAGTTGTCTTCTCAATAAATAGAATGTATGAAATGCAATGAAGACGAAACATGCAACTCAGCCAGCCCTAGGAATGCAGTTCGAAATAAATTACGGACCAAAAGAAAACCTACGCACCAACACACCCGTGCGTGCGAACGGCCGACCTCCAAGAAAGACAAAGAAAGATCAAGACGTAGCGGGGAAGATGTTCTCCTTTTCCATCTTTTCTGCTTCCACTGACCTTCTGCCACCACTTTTCCCATTGCCCTTGTCCGTTGGTGTCCCGTTCGGATCCGACGGGTCATCGCGCGGGCAGCCATCACGAACAACATCAGTGCAGAAACTCGTCTGAACGCCCTCGAAACTCAAGTCGATCATCCCTTCGACCTCTGCCATATCACCTGAGAAGTCTAGTAAACTAGGAGCCTCTCTGACACTACGAGCCAGATCGTTGTCCTTCAACTTGTTTCGTATTCTGAGGCCCTTGATGGGACTGCTAGTGAAAGGATCAGCATTGACATCCTCGTCTCCCGTAAGAGCGATCGAGAGTGCGAGCGAGTTATTGAGAGAGTCCACCTCCGGCACGGTCGTGAGCAAAGATGATGACTGGGACGTGCTCAAAGACGATGCAGAGGTATTGTACGAGCGACGGCGGCGGGATGCGAATGCTGTCGGGCCTAGTGGAAGAGAAGAGGGTTGGCGAAGGCGTGTTGGTATCGTGGGTTCGGAAGCGAGGCCGAGGGCATCGAACCGCGAAACGAAAGAAACGAGAGCGTGTCGCTCTTCCTCCAGTTTTGTCCGAATCTAATGAATATATCATAAGCGTTCATACATTTTTTATTGTGGAAGTCGGCGGCCTACATTTTTCTCCCTTTCCAACTGCTTGACTAGCTCTTGCGCCCAAGCCTCTTTTTCTTCCCGTTTTGATTTTTCCTCTTCCACCCTTGCAATCCATTCCCTCTCGACATCTTCCTTAACAGCCCTTAATGGTTCACCTAGGTTCTCCTCATAGCCGCTAACGACGGTCTCTAGCTCCCTGATTGACTTTGCCTGCTCAGCGATGAGTCTGTCCTTCTCTTGCTCCGGGGCATCGGCGGGTATCTCAGGACGTGCCAGAAGGGCCGCTTCAAGCGACAGTATTTGATTGGCCTGAGACTCGATCTGTCGGTGCGAGGCCAATAGTTCTTGTTGGAGCTGCAATGATGTCGCGTTGTTAGATGAGATTGGCTCATAAGGAAAGAACAGGCTTACCTGATAAGGTTCGAGATTGAAATCCAACTTGGAGGGACTGGCAGGGCGAGACTGGTCTCCCTTTGACTCGTCCACAGACTGGCTTGTTAGAATAAGTTTAGTGAGTTGCTGGATGCGCGAGTTTAGGTCATGCATGGCGCGGCTCTCGTCTAGTTGCTATAGACATACATGTAAGAACTGAGCAAAGTAAATAGTCGAGGACACAAACCTCCTTAGCACTCAAACGCCTCTTTTGCACGGGTGCAACTGCCTCTCGCTCTGTCAGCCTTTGCTTGAGGTCCTCAATTTCTTTCCTATAACGTTCCAAAAGAGCGTCTGTATCGACTACCTCTTTCTTCTTCGCATTTAACTGGAAGTGAATTCATTCAGGGTTAAGTGCAAAACATGTGGGACTGATAAAGGTACAAACCTGAACGCGCTTGACTCTCTGAGCGAAGAGGAGCGTGCTTGTTGATTCAGCAACGGCATTTGGGCTAGGATTGATCGTGGCAATGACTGATATGCGTGCATTCCCGGACAAAGATGGCTGGAGCATGCGCGTGAGCTTCGAATTCCTAAACGGAACATGGTCACTGCGAAGGCATGATAAGTCACGCATTTGCAATATTGGGTAGTAGAAATTACCTTTTTCTCTTAGATGCATTTTCTGCAAGCGTGCCTATGACAGTGCCCAGAGTCAGGAGACTGGTATTAATATAACGTCCCTCTCGAGTCCTATCCTTGTCTGAAGTCGCGCGTTCCGAGCCAGCAAGATCGATTAGACTCTGAAGTCTCAGGCGTTAGCTCCAGCTAAGGCATGAGACAGTATCTGTACTGACCAAGACACTCGTCTGAACACTTCGACCTCCTCTGCTCTGCAATCTTGGACCGCCAGGAGTCGGAGGAACGAAGGAAGGTGTGAGTCTTTCGTCCTCCTTCTCAACTAAACCGCGCTCCCTACTCTCGATAACCAGTCGAAATACGGAATGACTACGCGAGCTCCTGTCGTTCCAATCGGTGCTTGCTGTCCGTCGGTTGCCATACCCACGCTCCAAAACTTCATGGACCCCTTTCAGGCTCGTCACAACTTCCTCTCGAAGTGGTGCGAGATAAACGTTATCACCGATTCCCTGGACTTGGACCGTATTCGCTGCGCGTGATGATGGTGGGGCAAGAAGGTCAAAAATTGCTTCGTTGTAAATTTCAAGGTATGAGCATCGAAGAAGGTACTCCCGCGTTGGCGTGCGGCGAATATGGGCAAAGACATCCTTCATGGCGCGGGGAATAATACCGGGCTCGGCATCGTTACCTGTAAGCGTGAACGTCTTCCCTGACGCGGTTTGACCATATGCGAATACGACAGAGTTATAGCCTTCCATGGCGGCGGTGACATGGCTCCTCGCAGCGGCAACATAGACAGGTTTATTGTCTGTACCAGTGAAGACTTCGTCGTAACGGTATTCGGGAGCAGGAGCACTGGTCGATTTGTGGTATTGAGGGATAAGCCTCAGCGAACGGTCCTCAGGAGCGACTGTCCAAGCCTGAGAATCATTCGACGGTCGCACCCTGGAGTACATTGAGTTAAGAGACCGGTTTTCAGATAGGCATTGTGTAGTCGCACCTCACAGATACATGCACTTTGTCTTCCATTCCGTACTGCAATGCCCTTATCTCTCTCTCGTCGATCTCTGCACTCATATCAATGTCCACATTCTCCGCATCAACGAGCGCTCGCTCCGGATCGATTCTGCTGACATCCATCTCGCTCTCCATGAAGATATCGTCACATCGACTCTGACTACGAGTAGTTGTTCGCGGGCTACCTGGCATGATAGGGGTAGTTGGTCTCGAGTTCGGTCGCGAGCGAGACGGCGTCCTTGGCGAATCAAGATTGGACGTCGAGGATGACTTGGTCATCATGCGTGTCTTTGACTCTGTTGAAAGTGACGCTTTGTAGCGCTTGACGTTGGGACTGGCTGTTGGCGACGGTGCTCCAATCTGGCTGGTACGACCTGAAGAAGCCATAGACACCGTACAAGGAATCAAAGATCTCCGCGCGGCCATGGCGAGTTGTTGGCCTTCGTGTTTACTGATGTCTTTGTCGCTGAGCGCGTTGGAAACCTGGGATGTTTGTCGTCGTTGTCGAAGTGTTACAGAAGTGGTTTTCGCACGAACCGCGTCGTTCAACTTTGTTGTCAGCAAATACACGTGATCGCGTGCAAGCGACACCGTTTTGAGAATGACGTAAGAGCGCCTTCCTCTTATTAAATTAAATGAAAGCGCTTTTATGGCTGTACAGTTTAGGACAAGTTCACTAGGTTGATAAGTATATTGAGTACTATGCTGGGAGCCAGCATGATTCGTGGAGATAGACGCATATCTCGAGGGAAAGAGAAACTGTTAATCACCATTCGACACTGCCCTTTGACGACACAATTGAAAGCACATTCTGTTGCAACTAATTGCACGTATCGTGAATAAAAGGGTACATTGTACAGTGTACAGGCGGTCTCGTGAAGAATGATAGGTCTGATTCCGAGGAGCGCTCCAATTCGACGAATAATTTATTTTGCAGTGAACGACTGGCAAAAGATGTTTCTTTTTTTATTGTCGAGGATATTTTTAAGGGACCCGGTGGCAAGGAAAGCCCAGGGCGGAGAGTAAGGGCAAAGTAGTTCCTCGACGACGGTTCCGATAGGGAAGGATTTCAAAGACGTTTACAGAAAATTTTGAACTTAAAAAAACGCTTAACTTTCTCTTATTAATGGAGTTCAATGGCGATGTCTTTGATCGGAGGAAAGCTGTATCTGCTTGGTATATTGCCTCATATAAATCTAGAAGTTAGCCTAAGGCACATTCCGAGAATGAAACAAAACAAAACTTGTCGTCAGCAATGTAAATGTCTCACCCGTTAGGTGTGATCAAAAGGACGTCCCAAGTATCAACCTGTGATGTTCGGAATTTCTAGAAAATTTGTCTTTTCGGACCAGTTCTCCGGGTTCATTCGAGTCCAAGCTTAAAGAGAAACGAAGAGGTTAAGGGGTGAAGTTGAGAAATCTGACATTACTTCCTTGGCCAAAGAGAGAGGGAGAGAGAGGGAAAGCTTGACGAAAGACAAAAAAAGGGAGGGTTCGGCTTTTGCCGCAAGTCAAACGCGCTTAGACGCTCGGCCTAAAAGTACATCTTCGACCCTTCAACCTCTTCCGCAACCATGACGGCGTTCCGGTGCACATCGTTCAACTCCTCCGCCGACTACAGTTGCTCGCCGGTTGAAGGATTTCTGGCGTGGAAGTTGTACCTCTATCCGATCGCTAGATGCGCAGACAATGACGCGCCCATCCTTTAAAGTCGGGGTTGTTCGTTCGATGGAAGATATGAACTTTGTTCTACTCCGACGTGGGCTATTGCAATAGTAATCCGAGGACATTTGGGATTCCCCAGTCCTCTTTCAAATGTCACGCAGCGGGATTGTTGAGCCGAGAAGATTCCAAGACATGGGGTACTTGCGGCTCTGGTCAGAATATACTTCGAGAAAGTGTAAGTCTATTGACATTAGCATTGGTTGCTTATGGCTTTTGCGACAAAAAAACTGACGATATCTATCTCTTTCCTATCTACATAGGAGCTGGATTGGTGGCCTGTGCTGTTGTTGTTTTTTTGTGCGGAAGCCGGCGGATTCCCTAGTGGAATGGATCTCAGGAATTCAGGACTGGGTTCATACCGTCGATCATTTGATTAGGGCTAGCTGTGTGCTTAAGTGTGAGCTTCTCTCCATTCCACGACCACGCGAGAGTCTGAATACCCATGAATGCCCCCTCCCTTTTGCAATTGTATCGGACCTCGGAGATAGCAACCAGATATTTCCTTTTACAGACAGAAGGAGAGACATCTATTGGGCTCAGCACCCCAGCGGCGTACTTGGATTCGTCCTATTGTTCGTCGGCGCAATTAGAGTTTACGTTCGATGATGTGCATATCGAGGGGCGCTATCCGAAGCACCGATTAGACGCTAGAAAATCGTACATAAAATGGGGGCGATGTACGCACATTTCGAACTCTTCGCATCATCATCCTCTCAAGATCGTATTTATCCTCAAGTGCCCGGATTGCACTTCGTGATTCTTTTGCTGCACACCACTCAATTTTGTTCGCGCCCCATAACGTTTATTACGACTTGGAATAGGTGGGCTTCCTTCCGCTATCATTCTTCTAATAGCTATCTAAGATCGTTTTTAGCAATGTCAGCGATTATCGGCGCTTTTCCTCGTCGGGCCGTCAACGTTAATGTACAAGGCTGGGAGCCACCAGTACCGCTTCCTTCGAACGATAGTTTTGTTGCCCACCACGATCACGATTCTTTTTCTTTACCATACCCGTCGCGGCAGGTTCCGCGTGTAGCCTGTACAAGCCACTCAACCTTGCCTGGGAAGTCTCAAGAAGTAGCTTTCTCCAGCCCATCGGCCACATCTCTGAGCCTCAACCATCCCCGGTCAACTACTATGCCATTAATTGGAGCCCGTAGTGCCACTGCGGCCGGTCGTGCACCTCAACGCGCTCGGACCTCCACGGAACGCAAGATTGCTCGCAAGCTTGCTGAAAATGCTGCTTACGTTCCCCGACCTAGGTGCGATTTAGCACCCGCTTCTTACTAACTTTGTTTACTCATATGATCTTTACATGTTTAGAAATTCCTTCATAATCTTTCGAACAGATTTCGTGGCCTTCAAGATGGCCGCCGGCGCGGGCTCAGGCCGACCTTCAACCATGACCGACATCATCTACTATGCCCTTGTTTCACTTACCGATCTACCTTCGACTAGAAAGCCGCTAAAATCACTTCCGAGGAAGGGAGACGACGAAGGCTCACTCTCAAAGCAGGCATCTGATGTTTGGAACCGGATGACTGAAAAAGACAAGGGACCGTGGATGAGAAGAGCTGATGAAGAAAAAATCATCCATGCAGCAAAGCATCCTGAGTACCGATTCAAGCCTGCTCGTCATAAGGCGTCTCATTCGGCTCGCAGATGCGACGATTCTCGAGCAGCTATAGACTCGGCGCCGAACTCATTAGAGACGAGTAACGATGCTCCAATCCCTTCATTCTTTCCGCAAAGTTCAGCATGCACGTTGCCTACCGTCCCTCCTGTCCCTTCTCTGACGAGTTCGACTTTGTCATCTTCACTTTCCAAGCAAAATGAAGATATTGGCTCGCTGCAGATAGTACAGCCTTCTCCGAGATCACCTTCTACCCCGGCACTTATTCTCTGTGGCAATTCTTGCGGCGCACCTATTGTTCACGAAGAAAATGAAGACCAGATGTCTTCAATGGAGCTCGACAATGGTAATAATAGAATTGAGATTGCGCCCAGCTTTCAACTTGTTTCATTCTGGCAGCCCCAAGCTCGAGCGAATTCAACGGACGTCTCCGAGACTTTCATTCAGAGTGGGGTAGCACAGGTGGCACTGGGTGCGGTTAGCTCCGGATCACTTGGTTTGGAAGGCGTGGGTCAATTGGTATGTGTACGCCCTGAATTCCATTCTTATCTACCTATCCGAGACAAACAATTATTAATCTTATCTATGTTTTATCTAAATACAGTTTGACAATTCGTCCCGTTCTTCCAGCTCTAAACAAGAAAAGCAGCAGACCTCCAGTAACGGTAGCAACGGTGACGCTAAGAGCTTGAGCGCCTTCTCCGTTGATGTCGAGACGACGTCCATGCTCCCTGCGTCTGCGGCGCAATCGTATGTGCCTGCAGAGGGTCCTGCTGCCTCGACGACACCCCCTGGCGCATCAGAGGCTGTCAACGCCAGTGAGCCTTCACCCCTTGAAGCTATCGCGTCACTCTGGGCCCAAGATCAACAACACGTCCCATCAATCCTGGGTATGAGCTCAAGCTGCAGCCCCTTCTTCTCCGCGAATGGATCGAGTCCCAAGATATTATCCCCCTCACGCGGCTCCTTCATGACTAGTTCGGACCTAGATTTTGGCTATTACGTCCCCGACATCGATCCATACGATAACCCATTCATTTCTTCGCTCTCCGCTCCTTCATACGATCCGGCATCGACTTCGAACTCGAATATGGGACCCATCAGCTGGGACACTGCCCCGTGCACCGCTCAGTACGATCTGCCGCTGTTTGATGAGGGCGGGTTTGATCTCGATGCAGAGTTTTCTCAGGCTAGTTTCGGTGAGGATGGCCGTTCCAGCCCCGCGAGCGCCCTGAGTTCGAGTTTCAGCACGTTGGGGTCTGGGTGTTCAAGTCTACCCACCCGATCAAGCTCCAGCTTCTTTCTCGAAAGTACATTGGGTTCGATAAACTATTCCACGGGGAGGTATGTTTAATAGATGTGTGACATGCATTTCTTTACAATGCAATCTGTGGATGTTGCTCATCCAGCTTCTGCACTTACACATTTTCCTCATTATTTTCTCTCGTTGATTGTCTTACATGTACGACAAAGCTCGGGCGGCGAAGAGCTGGTTTTCTCTGTATCATACTTGGTTGACTCTCATTATTCCCTCCCAGCGGACTGTTTATGACTCGTTTACGACCGACCCTTAACGACGAACCCCTTCCCTTTGGCATCTATCTATTTGATTACGCCTTCTTATGTCACAGCATACAGTTCATTGTACATGTATAGGGAACGAACAGTATTTGATCTATGACGACGTCCTTATGAAATAGCATTGTATATTTTACAAGACTGTACACAAACTCGCCCGAAAAAATGGAATGTCTGCAGCGCATTAGTTCAGATATAAATAGAATAAAGTAAAAGAAATGAATATACAAGAAGTGGGAAGCGACAGTGATACAAAGAATGGTTTGGATAATGAGAGGTGTACTAAAATACAGGTGGGTTGGAGTGAGTGCTATTTGTCCATTGCATTCTCCATTGAATGAATTAAGAGAGAGAGAAATTTTCAAAATTCAAAAGATCCTTCCAGTTGAGTACAATGGCGTTCCGCAAGGATCGAGAGTAACTTCAGAAATCGGATTGTGTCCCGTCGCTAGCGTTTTAAAGCGGAAAAGGGCGTCGATGTCGTAGAAGTTAGCGTCCAGGTCGCTCGGAGTTGGAAGAGCGTCAAATTCGGGTGAAGAGCCAAGACTTATAGTTGAAGGGGACGGTGTTGAGATCAACGTATATCCCCCTTTAGATCCGCAGGACGAAGCAAAAGTCGGAGATGGGGTGCGCATTCTCGTAGTGCTGAGCTCCGGTGAAGAATTGAACGAAGACATGAGATCCTCAAACTGAACGGCGAAGTCAACAAAGAAGCTTAGCCCAAATGAGGAATGGAAACTAACGTTTAATGTGAAAGTGGATATCTCCGAAGACTGTGATTCGATGGCGGGAGCCGCACTTTCATTTGTGCTTTGGGCAGCAAATGGAGCATGTTGCGCGAGGAAAGACCGTAACCGGGCGTTCTCTTCCTCGAGCTCTGCAACTCGTCTAATGGAAAGCGCATCAATTTCTCATTCAAAAGTCAGGAATGATATATCCTAGCGTACGTTTGCATAAGCTCATACTCCTCCCGCCTACGCTGCCTGGATAAGTAAGCTGCTGCTCTGTTACGGACAAGACGGGCTTCATCCTTCGACAGTCCCGAGACGTCGGGAGCTTTGTAGTCCTTGACCCTAACGTAGCTCTTCTTCCGTCTAATAATGTCGTACTGGGGTAAATCAAGATCGGTATCGTTGATTGTACGTTTAGTCAAAGTTGTCGAGAGGGGCGAGTCCATTAACGAATCGCCTGCCTTGGCTGGCATGCTCTGCGTGGACGAAGCCGGAGAGCTCGAGGGTGGATACAGAGGTACATTGTGCAACTCGATATTCTCGGTGATCGCAAAAGGTGGTGGCCGTTGTCGACAAGAGTTAGAGACTTGTCGGCGTTTAGGAAGGTCGATGGCAGGACGAGCGGGCGAGGAGAACGAAGGAGATGGTGGAGGCAGATTCACGGGCGTGGGAGACGACACGTGCGTATCTTTGGCGTCACCTGAGGCGGACCGTGACTCTGACGCTAACGACCATGACGGAAACTCAAACATTGGTAGAAATTCTTGGGCAAAAGGTTTTTAACAAGGAACGTGGGCTAGAAAGAGTGTGCGTAGCGTGAGTGGTTTCTTCCAAGGATCGTGAAAACTGACATACGTCTTTTATACCAAGAATCACCGGAGTCCCCGGCTCTTCAGAGAGCTATGCTTTTGACGAAGCAGGATTTAGACGGCGGCCTGATCGCATGGAACGAGGCACGACCCAGCGGAGGCCGGCGCTCTCGTTAATGATGATGAAGGATCCGTCTCTGACATGTAAGGCTTCTTTCTACATTGCTGTGTTTAGGGGCCTGAGGCATAATGCCTTCCTAAGCGCCTCCATTCATCTAGCGAGCCTACTACTCTCACGGTGCGCAGCGTCCTTCCGATTGCTCCTAGTAGACCTTGTTCCAAACTAAGCTTCTTTTCTGCTTGAATAAGAAGATTTGGGCGACATGAGAACTCTTTTTCTGCGCGTAATCTTTCTGAGTTCCTTGAAGTGGTGTGCCTTTCTCCACGAACTCGGAAATCGTCTTTCTCGCGGAAAGTAACCCACAGATCATAATAAGGCAACGATGACCTTCACATGGCGACGAGTATGTCTGAATGGACGCCCGACTTATGGATACCGATAGGCGTCGGAGATTGCTATGAGTCGTATCAACTTAGCATGCGGTGCCGTACTCCTGGGAAAGGGATCACGGAAACAAAACCGCAGTGGCCAAGGGCAAGTCACTAGTTTTTTCTTTGCATCGGAGAATTCAACTCGCATTTTCGGTGCCTTGCCGTACGTTCTCTAGGTACAATGGATATGCGTGCCCGCAACAGAAGCGACCATCGCGTGCGATTCCCGTATTCTTCCAATGCACCCTGTCATGCTTATTACCAGAGGACTCTGTCCTTTTTGGTGGACTTAATGATTTGGTTTTCTGAATGCAGTAAAGTTTGTGAAACTTTTACTTTTACTCACGGTACGCTAAATCCTCACTTATCATCTTTCTACTCGATCTTTAGACAAGCCTGGGGCCTCGGCGTTCATAAGACACTCTTCTCCTAACCTGGTAAATTCGAATTATCTAGATTAAATCAAGGTGCACTCATGCGCCCGACGTTCCACGTTTAAGATCGAGCCCCTCTTACCCTGATCGTTTCTTCGAGTCGAAGCGACCCCATCAAAACAAGCAGCTATGGTGTGCGGGCTCTCACGCTTCAGACCGTCTGTTACCACCCTTACCGATCCATTCCTCACCTGATGATTCATTCTAATGCCAGCTCGTAGGTTTTGCCGTGTCACAACACACCTTGTGGGAAGGACGATTCGTATTTCCGCCCCTGTGGTGTCCTTTATAATAGTAGGTGCTCTGTCAACACTCGTATCTCGGGTGTTTTCATCATTTATCTTATCAAGATGCTAATTATTCCAGAGATGCTGTGCTTTGCCATTTCACCATCGACTCAACCCTGTTCTGCGCGCTTCGCGCGATTTGCGGGACCCAATTGACAGACCTCCCTCTTCGTACCTGATAATCTAAGTTTCCCTTGTCTCTTTCAATTATAGGATCAGCAGGTCCGGTTTTCATGGACACCAAGCGGAACGCCGCCCGCCATCAAATGTGGTGATGCTTGTACTTAGCTATGCTTAGTCGCTGTGTTTATCGGACCCGCGTTTTTTATCTGTCCGTCCGATACGTCGGCTCCGTCATCTTTCTCACGAATCCGAAGTGTCAAGTGATGCACTGATGCGGAGGTGGACCTTTTGGTCGGTGCTTCGCCGGCGTGGGCACTCCGCCTTCATTGGTTTGGATCGGCCTTGTCGTCGCTTGGATCGTCTCCGTACCAAGACTTTCTACGTACATGTGAAGCAAGAAGTCCAAGGTTCTAATTGCTACAATTCATGACTGGAACTGACTTCCCGCGCTCCGTTCTCATGATTTTTCTTCTCGTGGAAGATGGATCTTCGGACCGGAGCCATTCTCTCGCGGTATGGCGGACTTTGCAGGATCTATGTCCTGGGGATGCCGTTATACCCAAGTTCTCTTCAAGGAGAGTTCTCCGATTCGGCTTTGCGGTGTTCATGTGTACGAGGCACAGATCTTCGAAGTTGTTGCTGGTTCGCTGTTCGGAAACTCAACAACGTATGTGCCTCCATCGATTCAATTAACCAAATTCCTGTCTGGTGGGTCAAAGTGCGATTCGAGATGTTGAATGAGAAGAAGACGTGCTCACACATTCCGATATCGTTGGGGATTCACCATGCAGATAATCTTGCTTACTCGAAATATATTGAGGCGTCCGTGGAGGTGTCAATGGGACAGCGAGCAACGACCCGTTTTCTACTATCCTCTAAGAGTTTCAGAGGATCAAATTGCCGAGGAATATCCGCCAGGGCTGAAATGATTAACACAACGTAATACAGCATAGCTCGGTTAGAGGAGTTTTAGAGGAGGTGCATCGACTCGGTTTCAAGATCCCATCCTCATTACATTTGTACATTGGTAGTCGGAGTCGGAACCCTCCGTACAGGGGCAATGTTTTATTTTCATTTCTGGGGCATGAGTGTGTCAACGAAACAAGCGCTCTTGATGGGATGCTGAGCAAATCGAAACGGACTCCATAAACGCTATGTCTTTCGCAGAAAGATAATTTCCCGTGCCGTGATCCGCGCGTTGTTAGGGTAGGGGCAAATACGGGATGCACATCTAACAACTTAGGAATCTATACCTTCAGTACACTGCTATTCCCCCGTACTTATTTAGAGAATACACAGGAAATATCACGTGGTCGTGAGAAGTGGTAAATAACAATGGGATGGGAATCGGACCATTCAGAAGATCGGATCATCGGTTGGTTCTCCACATTCTTCTCTCACCTACTACAACCCCCAAAAGGTTGAAACAGAGCGACAGAAGTCTTAACAACACACTCCTGTCAATAAGATGGCATCTTCGAGACACCAGTCGGTCATTGCAGTTGCTGGTGCGACCGGCCGATTAGGTCAGTGATTTCGACTCTCGTCAAAGGTATCGCAATCTCAAATTTATTACTTCCAGGTCAAGTCATCACCTCAACCTTGCTTACTACCTTCCGATCCCATTTTTCTCGAATTATCGTACTCACGCGCTCGTCCTCTGCGCCTGCTTCCAAATCACTGGCAGCTTTAGGGGCGGAAATCCACGAGGTCTCACTTTCGACTGATGAACATGGGAAAGATGAGTTGAAGGTGGCGTTGAAAGGCGCAGACATTCTCGTAAATGCCATCGGTAGCGTCAACTTGCTGACCAAGAACGTCATCGCCGAGGCTGGAATTGAAGCGGGCATTGTTGTCTATTTCCCAAGCGAATTTGGTGTGTAAGTTTCAGTACAGTTTCTGTTAACAGTCGCCCACGGGTTACCAATTATTCTATCCCCTTTTCTCTATTCCCTCTTGTGAAGCTTTCGCCTCCATCGCTGACTTCTTTGTCCTAATACGAATTGGCCGACTATTGAAGAGATCATCGTTCCAATGACGATCTCTTCCCGGGAATCAATCATCCGGAATGGGTCAAGAAGCGGAACCACGTAGAATTTGTCGCAAATGTAATCAAAGAAAGGGCGCCCAATAGGGATGTCAAAATCATTGCACTTTACACAGGCTATTTCCTCGAGATAGCCATTTCGGTCTGTCTCTTTTATCGTTCATCTGTTTGAATTGCCTTCGGCGAACTGACTTTTAGAAATTTGATTAGATGGCGTATTCAGACAAGTCAAACACAAAAATATCTATCCCGACTTTGAGTAATACTGCACGTACAACGTACACCTCCATGTCAGATATCGCAAGCTCTGTGGCGCGCCTTGCTATCCTTTCGATGAGCCCTCCTACCGCAATCGTTGCTGCGTTAAGTCTTCCAATAGTACACCTTCATATCGCGGGAACGACCTTAAGTGCAATGGAATTTGGAGAGGCACTCAGGACCGCAAGGCTAAGTGCACGTATCATAGATGAAGGGCGTTCACAGTTGGAGGTGGAAATTTGTGAGGGCGATTTGCAGAAGGCAAAGGATGACCTTTGTGCGAGGGCAAATACGAACTTGAATTTGGCCGATATTCCTTTACGCGAGTACATTCGGTCCGTCACTCTCTGTTCGTTGCCAAGAACGTTGATACATTTTTTATTTGGATTTCTTTCCCTTGATCCAGAATTGTGCAGGCGGAAGGAAGGCTTGACTTCGCCCTGTCAAACGTCAACGAGGTTGTCGACCCCAACGAACGTCTCTGGCAATGGAGGACGATCAGAGACGTTGCAATAAGTCACGAAGAAAAGTGAGCATCAAAGCAAGCGCGGGTTTGTGGTGAATTCCAAAGGTGCGCACAATATCTAAATGCAAGCGCAGACCACTGACATCCAAGTCTTCCTGTGACAAGCTTTCGACATCCGGACACTGCAAACGTTTCCTGTCTGTTATGTGATGTGAATCGCCCTCACAGCAAGTTTCATGCAGATTATGTGAACCATTTTTGCTTATATTCGGCCCTTTTTTGCATCACTGCCTTCAAGTCTCGTCCGAATGATCTCGTCCAAATTTAATGGATGTTTCTATTTACAATAAAATGTCTACTAGTATTTCTGTGAGTTTCTATTTTTTTTTAATGTTAAATCTATTTACAAGATTCGGGGAACGGGTGAAGGAATGGAAATTTAGATGTCCGTACGTGTGAGTCCATGATCGTTTGCGTAAGTCTATTATCATGAAAGAAGGAAAAGAAAGTGTCCTACTAGCGGAACCAGTCCTACCAGTGTTCACAAGCGGTGTGCATGTGGTTTAAACTAATCGTCACCTTCAGATTCGGCAGGGTGAGTTAAACGCTCTGAGATGACATCGTCTTCTGGGATTTCAATATCGAGTTTCCCCGCATTCTCGAGTCGCTTCTTCTCCGTTTCGGTTAAATGCTCCGTGAAATCTGATGCTGTTTTCGCGGCCCTTCTCTGCTTTGCGTAAATGACATCAAGTATAGCCCTCCTAGACTTCTTTAACACCCGCATTCGAGCAAGGTCGTCATCATCGAGCTGATCAGGACTAGCTTTCCATTCACGAATTAACTCCACCAACTCGTCTTTGAAATCGTCCAACTTATCCGCCTCTTCCATTAGAACATGTACCTTCCTGCGGGCCTGCGCCACAGACCCCGGATAAGACGTCTTCCGTATCTCCCCCATCTGCTTCTGGACGTCGGATCGGTGAGTAATGAATTGACGGGCGCGATCTGAGCACTCGGAGATATAGTTGTAAAGCTCCAAGGCCTCATCCGCCTTGTCATCCCGAGTGGCCAAGGTAGCTGCCGTCTCGCAGAGTTTGAGCTCGTCCGCCAAGTACGCGTCACGGAAGAGGCGGGAGTACATGAACATGTGGGACTTGGCCAGGAGGTATTCGGGCGTGGACTTGAGCTGCCCTTTACCCTTTCCCTTTACCGCGACTTCTCTGAGCTCTCGATCGCTTTCCGACAGCTCATTGTATCGGTCCCTCTTTGCAACGTACTTGGCCCAGAGATTGTCGAGCTTGGAACGAATACTGCGCGGACTGCCAGGATCAAGGCCGGTGTAAGTGAGAAGTGTGAAATCCGATTCGACTTGAACTTTCTCCGCCGTATACGCATTCTTCTGGACCTCGTCGTCAGTTGCCTCGGCCTCGGCGTCCAGAAAAGCCGCAAAATCTTTACACGCCCCCTTGTACAGACGTAGAGCACGTGTAGCATTTCGTTTTGCATTGGTGTCCTTACCAACGACGTTTAGCGCATCTACTTTCGCCTGGTACAAGGTCGCGTATCTTTCTATGTCGTCCCGCCAGCTCTCGATAGATTTGGCTCCCCTCTCCGACTTCTTTTCCTTAGCAGAAGACGTTATTTGACGCGATTTCTCAGTGTCTAACTCTCCGAGTTGCTTAACGTAAGCATCACGCTGCGTTTGGTAGTCGGAATCTCCCTCCAGTTTCTCAATGGCTCGCCGAAAATGATCCTTCGATCTATTGAACACGTTATATTTGTCGCGTACAGCCTTATCGATGGCTTCCTTGCCGGCCTTTGAGGTCTTCAGATGGGCGACGTTTGATTCCGCATTTTGTATATTTTGTATATGTTCATCGCAAATTTCGATCCACTGCTCTTTGGTCCTTTCTGCTAACGGTATCAAGGCATACTTCTTGGCGGCAGATTTGCCAGTAGATCCCTCGCCGGAAGGTCGCTTGGCAGGCCTATGAGGTTTCTCTCCAGAAGCCCTTTTACGTCCTGACATGGCGGATATTGGTAGGGCCTAAAGCGTATTGGATGACGAGAAATGGAAAGACGTATAGAGTCGTTCGTGAACAATGCAGGGATGCAAAGAACGTTCAATCAGTTGCGAAGCAGGAATATGAGACGGGGCAGCCGTTTTCAAGGGAGGGGAAAAATTGGGTCTGAAGTATCAATGCGGGCGTTGCACGGAGCTGCTTTTCTTGCGAGCCGCCAGAGACAGAAGGGATTATTGGATGGGCGTGTAAATGTGGAGTATCTGCGAAGGGAGATAATGGGAGTCAGCACAAGATATTTCAAATGTGATAAGGATTCCACCGAATGCCGTTACTTGAAATCAGCACGATGAGTAGTGAAAGAAAAGAAAGCGGGGGAGCCTCAAAGGTTGAAGGACAAATTAGTAATTCTTCTCAAAATTTATACTCTGAGAAATGCACCCTCAACCGCTCTCCTTGAAGGAGACTCGTGCCACATTTTCGAGCCGGCCGCCTAACGTTGACGCAAAGCCTTATCAGCCCGAGTCCTTCGGACTGAAAATATGGAAAAGAGTTTAGCACAATCGGAATTCGAGCTGCTTGTGGCAAGGTTGCAAAGTATCGGGATCGATGGATGGGCAGAATGCGCGAAGGCTTTCCTAGAATGCATCCGCGTTACGTCTATGGCGACAATAGTAAATGACGCGGCCAGGAAACTGCAAAATCGGGCCAAATCGTATATCCCGAAAGTGCGTGTCGAACTATTCAAGCAGGTTTTGTGCTTCAATTGCATGCACAGATAAGGTTGAATACCATGTTCAATGATCATTGAAGTTTAGAAGCTTACTTATCGTGTTGAAAAGAATGAAATAAATCGACCATCGTGACGAAAGCTACCAGAAGACTAGCAAAAGGCACGACTCGCGCACATTATGTCTTGCTTTCGAAAGATCGTGGTCTGGGCATGATATGGTGTAGAGGAAGGGGGGAGGTGGAAACATGAATTAGTTCGCGCGTCGTCTTGGAACAGAATTCGGGTACAACCACTCGGAGATGGCACCGTGCATTGAGAGAGCTGGCTGAGACCGAAGGATTTTGGCAGGCCAGTAAGTTCGTGTATAATATCCCGGAATTTTCAATAAGATTATGAGGGCCAGTGACGATATACAAAGGCATACGTTAGTACAGTATAAACCGATCATTATCGCGCAAACAGAAATTACAGATTCATGCAGAAAAGAAAAGAAAAACTAAGTCATGAAAGTCAGTACTCATCAAAATCGAACGAGTTTTCCTCGTGCTTAAGAGCCAACCAAAGGCGCCCTCTCCTCGTCATGCAGCACACTTCCTGTACCCCTCGCTTTCACGAAATGGCCATACAAGCTTTTGACGACCCAGAATAAGCTGAGCAAGGAAAACACCAACGATGACCAGTGGACAAAGCCGCTGGAGGTCTGGTGCGCGAAGACAGCGAAGAGAGCCCATGTTATCGCGATAGAACCTGCAAGATCACCTTCTGGAGAAGAGAATGCGTATGATGCGGAGGTTGCCTCGAGGAAAAAGGCTGCGAGAAAGACAAAAACCTTTGTCCAGACACCGGCGCGAGAGGTAAGAGCATTGACGCCGAATGCCTCGAACAGGGAAAGAACGACGAGCACGGTCGTCCAGCCCTAAGAAAAGAACGATGTCAACTTCGATTCTGTGACCGGGAAGGGCTTGAAGAAGAACATACATGATACAGCGAGAATGGCAGATGCACGAAGAGCTCGTCTCCCCAACTCTCGCTCGCATGCCTTTTCTTCACAACGTAATAAATGTGGGTGACTGTGCTGCTCACGAGAAGCGCAAAAACGAAAGCAACGACGTAGTAACGGTGCGTCCATGTGTTGACGTAAATAGCATTAAGAATGGCGAGAAGAGGGAAACGCCACGAGATGCCGTCAATGATGGTGCGTTTACCGGTGGGGAAGAATTGGTAGACGATGGTGCCGAGCAAGAGAAGATGAATGAGGGACCTGCGTGTTTTGTTGAGGTCAGTTGCACAAATCTCTAAGAGATGCGTGTTTCTAGAGCGCATACCAGATGGCAAACGCCCAACCTGCAGGTGTGAAGTAAGTTTCCTTGCCTGAGCGGTAGGGGCCTTCTGGGCCAGCAACGGTATATATGTTGGATCCCAGAAAAAGGATGTAGACCACGATATTCACGATCTTGAACATACTATTTAGCTGCTTAAACTCATTTGTCTCAGGCAGAATAACGTACCTTTAAGAGAATTCCATCCTTCCAAGAGTCGTTCGCCATCGCGATTTGAGAGTCGTTAACAACGCTTTGTTGGTCTGAATTGAGTCGCTCAGCTCGAGTACGAAGTCAGAAAACAGCTACACTCACCGTAAATGGGCGTAGGCAAAGAGACGAAAGGCGTTTGTGATAGTGGTAGGAAGACAAGGGGTGGGTGAAGTGAGTGAGCGGGCTAAAGTACTTTTCGGAGCAAGACCGCCGCCAAGTGCTGACCCCGCGTTTCTGTGACGTCGTTGATGATATCACCTGACTCTCACATGTGTTCAGATTTGTAACAGTCACAGTGTATTATATGGTCACATTCCATGTCACCCTCAAAGACGACGGGCCGTAGGAATTGTGTAACTTGACTTGAAACTTTACAACCTGACCTTCGATTTCTAACGCTTTTTTCTGCTCGCACGTCTATCCAATCAGGGAATCTCGACTTTGAGTATTAAATACAAGACTAGACATACCTTTCTGTGACAGACGAGTCAGACTCAATTAAATCCGGGTTACGTCGGACGACGTCGCGGTTCTCGGGCTCGGAGGTCGTCCCTACACCAATAACGACACAGGGTACAAGAACGATACCGATGAGTTGTGTTCCAGTCTCGTTGCAAGATTCCTTGGTTTTGATAAGAAAGATAATTTTTATGGAGTCGTAATCCATTCACCTAATGTGACTCGCACGACCGGTAGCCTCCTGACGCGACAAACTGCGTTCTCCAAGAGTCTCAAGGTTCCTGTCTCAGCGAGCTATTCCAGCCTCCTTCGTGCCTAGCAACTGGTTGTTAGTGGCAGTTCAAAACGGGCATCAAATGGATTTTGTCGCAGTTCCTTCCAAGGAGGTGAGTGCAAGTAATTGACCCATAGCCAAGAAATCCAAAAAGTCAAATGCACGTCGAGCGACAACTGGAAAACGGACTGAACCAGAAGAAGCGATACGATGGCCCAGAGCGACTCGAAGACAATTTAAATTCGTCGTGATACACCAATGGCAGTGAAAAAGGCGTCGAAGTTGCCTTGACTTGGGGTAGGGGTTACTTCGACTCTGCGACTCAGAACCTATCACCATAATAGAAATCCCTCCGGGAAGGGCCAAATTCAGCCCACAAGAATTCACTCCGTCGAAATCGCCTCTGCCGAAGGAGACTGCAATGATGTATAGAAACGGAGAGTATGTATTGGGATAGTTGAGGAGGCTCAAAAGTCAGGTCAAGGTGCGTAGAAAAGCGACCATCCGACACGACTAAATAATGCCAGATTTGAGCTTTTAGGTAACAAGAAAAGACGAGTATGAAACAAAGAAGAACCCTGACTGGGCACGATTCTAACTTCCTTGGGGCGGCTTTTTAGACGTCGGGGTGAGGTATTAGAAGTTTTAGACTCCTCTCGTTCAAAAGGAAAGCCCAGGTTATCACGATGGTTATAGGTCTTTTGTGCACTACATAACTACATCGTTACTCATTTCATACGTTACTTATGCCTAAGTTTAGTTGATATTAGGTTGAATATCATGATAGAGCTCCCGGATAACGGAGAGTACGAACTCGGAGAGAAAGGAGGGAGTGGCCAGCGGAGTCGGCGAGAGACAAGATTGCACAAGTAAGTCTTTCGGACCTTTCATTCTTTTTCTATTTTGATATTTATTTGGTTCGATGTTCTTACCCAGAATGTGCGAATTTGTTTACAGAAATGCCTTTATGACGGCCGTTAAGAAGGACGAGAAAGGAAGCCGAAGCAAGACGTAAACTTCAGCTTGTTGAAGAAGGTTCGTCGTTTCTTTGATATATATTTTTTTTGTGTTGAAATCGCTGACGTCTCATTCACTTAGTAACAAAACATCCTGTACTTTAACTTGTTTACTTCTCATTGGATTTTGCATCACATGCACGATACAGAACGAGGAACGGCACGCACAAGTATGTGGATGTAGTCCGAAACTTGCAGTACCTACCACGGGCTCCGACGAAACATCCACGGCAGTCAAGAAATATCAACTAATCCAGATTGCATTTGGGAGGGTTTTCTTCTCGCATAAGTCCGGCCAAAATGTTCGTAGGCTCGACGCCTCGAGCCCGAAATGCCGCGATACGGCAACTTCTAACTCAAAGCACAAAGCTCACATCGCTCAATCACCATATCACAACCGCTCGCTCACTCTTTCACACATACACGCAGACTCATAATCAAATAAATAGACAAACAACTAAACAAAGATGTGACACAAACAAACACGATACCACGGCGATGCTCCGCGTCTCGTCCCGCTCGCCCGTTCTTTCGGCCCGCCTCCAAGTTTCGAGGTCTGAAATCTCCCAAAGAGTCTGAAACAAGGATACGAGAACGCAGCGCAGGTGCAGGGTTGGGAAGGAAAAGGGAAAAGGAAAAAATTCTCACCAGGGAGACTTTAGCCTTGTGTGCATCGCCACAGGGGTACGTTTTTCTCCGGGGTTATTTAGGGGTGATGGGGATATGAGAACGAGATGTAGGGGGCGGTGAGGGGAAAGGAAAGGGTACGAATGGGCGGGATTTGTGTTGGGTTCTTCATCGTCGTTGCTTCGAATTTGAGCTCGTATTGGTATTATTTCTTCTTCTCTTTCATCCTTGAGTTGAGCTGAGTTTAACTTTAGAAGCCCGGGGCGTGAGAGCTAGGAGCTCAGCGAAGCTGATGGGCAAAGGACCTAAGGCGGGATGGGATGAGATGAGAGCGCACCTTCAACTTTCTTTTCAAAATGAAGCTATGTAGCTCCTATTCTTTCCGCGTCATTTGATTTTTCGGTTATTGACCTCCTAAGTTTTGGTGATGAGAGACGGAGAGGGAAGGCGCCTCGAGGCTCTCGAAGGTGCGCGCCACCATCACTTGCGCTTGCGAGTCGGAAATCGCGAATACAGTTTGTGCAAGCGGAGAATCTGTTCGGCCGGGTATCCGCGATTGTGCGTGTGCGTACGTGAGCTTTGTCTGCTGGTACGTTGAGAGATCGACTGGCTATCCGATACTGGACACGAGGCTCACGAAAAGCGAAACGTGATTCACGTAGTGATAGGGGAAGAATTCAGACCAGCCTTTGGCTTCGGGATTGACGTATGGAAACTGTGTTTGGGGCTCTGCATGCCGGGTGAACGGTGCGTAGCCTTGAACGAACGGAACGGAACGAGCGAGCGACAGGCGTAATGTGGCGTCAAGGGCTAAGTTGAAGAAGCGATCGACCTGAGGGATCTATCGTGTGCTGGGTTCTGAGGCCAGCCATAGACGAATGGGAGTTGCTTGTCATGTATTGAAAACTACATTGTCGCTGTCCGACGTCTATCTAAATGAGGGTGAACAGTGACGATACAGAGATGAAGGGGGCTCACCTACGTTTCATCCCATCCATTATATCTTTCCGACTTATCCGTTCATCCACGAAGAAAAAGAGAGCAAATCATCCCGGCTACACAAGTAAGCTTCTAAACCTGCTGAGAACCCGTCGCCTTGACCGATTATTTCACACGCTGCTTCGGATCGAGGGTCGTCACAGAAGAAAAGTTTCGCATTTTCGCTTTGTCTTCGAAATCGTCGAGTTGAAGTTTTTTTGTTTGTAGACGACATTTATCAGGCTTTGGGAGAGCTTGGCCTTTGGATATCGATGCAAACGCAAGCGGCTTGAACGTAATGTGGCGCGAAAGGCGAGCTGATCGACCTGAGGCTGGGTCGAGTCGAGGGGCCTCTTTTCAGAGTTTGTGAGCTTCTCCGCTTTCGAAGGTTGTGGGCCGGAGGGCGTTGGTGGGCCGATCGTCGGAGAACGACGGAGGGTCGAGACTAGTTGATGATAGCGGAGAAACGAAGAGGGAGGCTCACTTACCCAGTACTCCGACCCCTCCGATCGTTCATATGCCACCGCTACCTTCAATCTTTCAGTACGGCCGAAAACCTTGCCTCTTGTCGTGCCATTTTGAAACACCACTGTTCCGATTTCGTATCAGTTTCGTGTATCAAAACGATGCTGGAGGGCGTGGAGGCGTGAGATCGTGGATTGGTATTGGAAAAGAGGGGGAGGGTAAAGGTGATGGTGAGCGAGTCGTGTATGTGATGGTGTTGTTGTGTACAAAGTTTGTGTTGCGAGCGCAAAGCGCTAAGCTGGCTGGGCAGCTTTTCGTGGACTGACGTTGACGTCGTCAGAGTCACAGAAGTGAGACTGTCTGAGGTTCAGATCTCAGACTCTTAATTACCTGACTTAACTCGGTAAAGGTGCGGTTTTTGCGGCGCGCGCAAGCTGCGAGCTGCGTCAGACTAAGGATGAGGGAGTTTCAGACACAGGAAAGGAAAGATAGTTGGGAGGGGGACCTGGTTGTCGGGGCGACCGGCATCAAAGACGTGAAAAGTGTGCGCTCTGTAGGCCATCAAAAAGATCAAAGCTTGATGTCGATTGACTCTTGACTCTGAACACAAAAGTGGGTTGGTGATGCTGATGAGAAATGAATTGGAATTGGCGCTGCCTGATTCGCTCGTGTGCGTTGAGCGGAGCTTCGGAGTGTCATAATTTATTGCGGGGGCTGGGAGATGGGCCGGCGCGAGGCTGAGCAGGTTGGGTGGGTTGCAGGTAAGACAACTCAGGGCGCGTTGTGATGGTCAAATAAGAATAAGAAAGTAAACAAAATACATACTCGAACATGGTCTCTGTCAAAGCCAAAGTGAACAAGAAAAAGACTGGATGCCAGTACCGATGGCGATGACATACCGAGCGGAAGAGAGAGGAGGACGAGAGTAAATTGCCGCTCTAGTCGGAAAACGAGCAGGGGAGTTGAAATCTGAGATGGGCGATTGCGGCCATTCGTGCGCACCTCGAACATCATGGGTGTGGACCCCGTTGGTGTTCACGTCGGCCTCAGCGTCGTCGTTGCCAGCGTCGTCGACGTCGTCACGGCCAATCGTTCACAGTGAACGTCGCTGAGGGGGAATGGTGTACAAAGAGGGATGGAGGGATAATATAATAGATGGAAGACGATGATGATGGGGCGATAAGAAGGGAAGTCGTGTTTGATGGCCGGGATAAGCCGGATGAACGGCTGAACACCGACGACGACGAGAAGGAGCACCCAAATACGTTCTTCTCCTATACAAACATATATATTTATGTATAACATATACATATACATATATTCTATTCTAAGTGTGCAGCTGATAGGAATACAAAGTTTGTTTATTGATGGCGAGAAAAGGAAAAAATAAAAGAAAAAAGAACCCATCAACAAGAAGAAACTATCCGAAAAGAGGAAGTAATTCCCAGGATCCATATATAGAATGAAAGCTAGGGAAGCCAGAAAGGGTCCTCGTCTTTCTTCCCCCCGCAATATTTCGCACTTCCCTTTCATCCCTCACCTCACCATCGTCCCTGTCCGTCCCCCCCTTCACCATCGAGTTCGACGGCGAAGACTACACGCTCGCCATCACCGACATCATTATTATCATCGACGACAGTGACGCCGACGACGACGACAACAACGACGGAAGCGACGATCACCACCTCGTTGGCAACTACCTCAACAACGTCGTCCTCTCATCTCTCTCGACGCGTCTTCGTCCGCTCTCCTCGCACCCAGCTCTCTTTCACCCTCAACGACGACTTCGAACAAAAACACGATACTGAAAGGCCACCTACGTTCGTGATATGCCCAGAACCCCGACTCAGCGGGCTCACCCTGCGTCTACGATCCACCCGTACACTAGTACCACAAGCCACCCCTCTCAAACTACCTTCGACACTCATGCCCGCTCACCACATATTAAGCAAGAGCTACCAGTAGGATTGCCTTCGCGCGGTGAACATATAGGTCCACCCTTGGACGATGCTTTGACGTCCAAGCTCAACGGTCAACATTATCCTCCTCAAGGCCAAAGCGCAACGTCCGCAATGGGCCCTGGTACCACCTCTCCTTCATCTTCTTCAAATATAATGTCTCCTCCGAGTGCACACTCGTCTGCGTCTGCGTCTGGATCAGCGTCAGGCTCGAACACGAATCCGAATGGTTCAATGGGAGGTGGGGGTGGTGGGAGCGGGGGCGCTGCATCGAAGAAGAAACACGTGTGCCAGACTTGTGACCGCGGATTCACGACGTCGGGCCATCTCGCTCGCCATGCCCGCGTTCATACCGGTGAGAGGAATCACAAATGCCCGTTTCCGGGCTGCGAGACGCGGTGCTCGCGCCAGGACAACCTCCAACAGCAGTAGGTCACCCTCACGTTCTCTGTTTACGTCTTACTTGCCATCCTTCGTTCATTGTATCCTGATGGTTCCTCTTTCTTCTTCGCTTTGATGTAGTTATCGAATCCATCTTTCTCCGGGCTCGCGCAGATCTGCATCATCTGCCGCTCGTGCGGCAGCTCAAAACAAGGCGGCCCAAACTTCGTCTGCCAATGGCGCGACATCTCCCACCCAGCTCAGTCCAGGTGGGATTCCTCCAGGACCGGACGACGGCCCTCCGCCTCTCGCGCAGGCTCATCTACCTGCTCCAGGCTTGGCCCAAGCGCAATCGGCTTCGCCGTATTCGCTCCCTATCAACCAGCCGTATCCTCCCGCGCATGCCGGCGTATCGGGTTCCCCCCAGATCCCCCTTCATTCCACTCCGTCCATGCACCCTTCAGCTGTTGCGTCACCCCATCCCCAATCGCACCTTCATAACGGTGGAATGGCACCGCCGTATAGTGTCCCATTGACACCCCCAAATGGCTCGTATGAAGTTGGACAACACAATGGTGGTGGGATGTCCAATGGACATGTGAACGGGCTTGGACATGGGCATGGAAACGGGCAAAGTCCTCCTGAGAGTCCTGCGAGTCATAGTCATAAAAGTAACAGCACCCCTAGCACAGGCGCAAGCACTCACGTTCCCCTTCCCCCACCACCGTCGTCATCGTCTTATTCATCCCACTCTGCGTCTACGTACATGTACCCACATTACGCTTCTCAGCAGCAGACGCAGGCGGGAACAAGCCCCCAGATTTCGACATTCTACCAGCGGCAACATTATCCACCTGAGGCGTACGTGAATCCTGCGTCGTCTTCGGGAGCTAGTTCGACACCTCCCCAGTCTCAATCGGTAATTCTATCCCATCCAGATGCTCAGCAAAATCAACAACAACAGAGGTATCAGCCGGGTCCGGGACCACCGGAGTCGTCGTCGATGCCGCCCATGCATCCGCAACAACACCATCAGATGATGGCCAAGGAACGCCGGCGGGCGCGCTCGTCTGTGAGCAGCATCAGCGTGAGCAACAGCAACACGCAGAGTCCAGCGCAAAGCCCTATCATCACTAACGGTCGATTAGTTGGTGGTCCCAGTAGTGGTGATCGATGGCAGAACGGCGTGAATAGCTCGAACGCGAGCGCAACACCGGCGGCAACGAACGGGCCTGGTGGAGGAGGGTACATGGCGTATGGTGCGCCTCCGTCGAGCGCGGCAGGTTTGATCGACAGTCCCGAAGGGAGTTACATGTCCGTACCCCAGCCCCAGCAAGCTTCCTCTTCATCCTCTTCGGTACCCGGCTCGGCTTCCGGGCCTGGCGTGCCTGGGCCGGCCGGATCATATCATCACCACTTCCATCCTCATTACGACGTCCATTCACCACCACCACCACCGCAATCGCAATCGCATCTGATACCACCGCCTTCAACAACGGCCAGTAGTTCCAGCAGCAGCGTGGCTAGCGGGAGTGGTGGAGTGTTGAGTGATACGAGCAGTCATACGTCTTATCACTCGCATTTCGGTGGAAATGGAAACGGAGACGAACATCACCAGCAACATCAACAGCAGCATCTACCATCGTATGCGTCGATGGACAGCGGCGCGCCCTCTCCTCCGCCTATCCTTGCTCCTCTTCGAGGGACATGCGGTGGTGCGGACAGTCCGGCATCGATGATGAATGGCGATACTGGAGCAGGCGGAGGGTACCATCACCACTCGCACATGAGTCCTGCCATTCGACACTCGGCTTATGTGCCAAGTCCGCATATGCATTCGCTTGTACATCCCCATGCAAGGGCGTATGGAGGATATGGAGGTCCGGCGGCGGGGCCTGGGTCGGCGTTGGCAGATGTGGGGTATGCGCCCGCTGGAGTGGGTGTTGGGCCGGGCACGAGAGGGTCGAAGTATGAGGCCTGAGCGGGTTGATATCGTTGAGTGCATTTCCCTCGTAACCTGGGATTTTCTCCCGAATTGCCTTGTCTATATGTTACGCTTGGCCTACTTTCGTGAGGGCACTTTCTTCCGCGTCCCGTCGGCGCCCCTTCATCCTCTGCCATTTGCGCGAGCCTGTTATGACGATTCTCTGGCATTTATCTCCACCGTTTTCTCATTCCACTGCAGTTTTGTCATCCCAGCTCATCACTTCTGCCTCTCATCTTTCCGATTCCTCCGTGTTTCCGGGTACGGAACTCTACCGGACCTGACTTCAAACCAAAAGCCACCCTCACCCCTCCGTCGCCAATCTTCTCTGCACATATTTATTTTCCATCGTCTTTTTCGTTTTCATTTACTCATAAATTTAGCCGTGTCTGATCATCATATAGCAGCCTCCGCCCGTGAGCTCTCCCTCTTTCTTCTCCTTTTCATTTGTTTGTTTTCCTATTCCACTCATCGCAATCACTCTCATGATCCCCCCTCCCTTCAAGTTCGATGTGCATATTCCGAGCATCTATTTTCATACCTTTTTGGTTTCGCATCAGTCCCGGCTCGCTGAAATTCTTTTGTTTATATTATGACACCCTTACTCTGTCCTTCTTCTCGTCCCCGCCAGGCATGTCTTTTTGATTATGGTCCTCTTATACTTCCTTTCCACTCCACTTTGGCTTTAACACACTATAGGACAATCCCTTCCTTTACAAATCAGGGCGGACGCCGCGCATTTTCGTGTCTACATCGAAACAACCACATCGGCGCACTTCATCTTTCCACTTATGTGTATGGCCCGCCTTTCTTTCTCTCATGTCACGCATCCGTTCGCATGCATCCTGCAGCCTTCTGCTACGACGTACATACAGTGCCCATTCCCCTGTCGATGGATGGATTGTTTGAGTTCTTTTTCTCATTTTTTTCATCGGTGTTTCTTTAACTGTTTCTTTTTCTTCCTCTATCTCTCGCCTCCTTTCTGTCATCTGATATCCCATCTCTCGATTTGTCTCCACTATCTCTATTTCTATTCTCTCGCCTTCTCGTTCTTCTACATTCCCTAGCTCGTGCCGTTGTTGACACTGACGATTGTCATAACGTAAGTGGGATAAACTATCTTGCATTTGGAGTATCCATCGCTTCTTCCCACATACGAAAAAAAATACTCATGTGTATTTGTACTAGTTCTTCTTATACAGCTCCACCCCATTTCTTTCGCAACTCGATTACGCTCTTAGAAAGTGAAGACAAATGATTAGCATGCTGCCTCGGTGAAAAAAGTGCGTGGAGAGAAGAGGTGTGACATTACTCTTACATAATACAAATACCAACACGTCACGGGCGTCACAGTGGAACGTGTGACACTGAGTTGCTGTGTGAAAGCGAGCGACACCTATCAACCAACCACGACGATGGCCACGATGGCGGACACAATGACGGTCTGGTACTTGCTCATTGACCACAACAAGAAGCCCCTTGGAGAGCCTACTAGTGATGATCTACCTCACGACGCCACTGCTGACGACTTCAAGAAGAAGGTCAAGGACCGCAGAGCGATCGACCTTCGGCATGTTGATGCTGCCAGGCTTGAGGTTTGGAGGTGCAAGGACAGGGATGTAGGCAAAGGATCTGAGGAAGACTTGGAAGAGCACGTCAGGGGCTTCGGATTTTCAAAGACCAATGGCCACGTCGAGAAAGTAGATCCAAGGATAAAGGTGGCAGGCCTTGACCTTGATCCGATGGAGATCCTCATTGTGCAGACTCCCGGTGCGTTTCAAATCACTTCTTTCTCAGACTCGGATGCGCTGCTTTTGCTGAAACACCCTTCCCAAACAAGAAAAAGACGAGTTTCTATGAATTGACGAACGCAACGAACTGATCGAGAGGTTCAAGAAGGTTTTCGTAAAAGCCGGAGGACGCAAGTTCAAAGAACGAGACCTACGACTGAATGATATCAAAGAGTGGCCTGACAGCAAACTACTTCCCAAGTATGTCCAAGATTTTTAGCGCATGTTACAGAAGGTGCGGAAATTGGTTGCTCCCGTACGTATCCGGTCATTTCTCAGTCCTGAGGAACCACTCACTCAGTCTTCTTCAGTTCGAAAAGGAATTGCTAGGGAGACTTGGCTGCGAAATAAGTGATGCATCTGGATACGCCTTTGAGATGAAAGGCGAACAAGCCGCTCCCGAGTCTCATGAAATCTTAGAGCTATTAAACGCGGTGGGCTGCTCGCGCAAGATGAATGTTGGGGTGTGGAAGGATACATTGGAGACTTACGGCTGCTCCATGTTCTTTTTTCCCCTGTGGTATGATATCAAGACTGCGATTCGCATTGATCACTTCCAATGTTTCTTGTGCGCTCGTTCTTTTCATCGTCTTTGATTTACCTCACGCAAGTTCACAGTGGCAGCCAACGATGGACTTGGCCTCTGCTAGTGGAGGTTGGTGAGGAATTATACTACTACATGCCTAAAAGCGACGTCTCAATGTGGAGGAACGATTTCCTTCGAATGCTATGCGAAATGTTTTCGAAGGACTCGAAAGACAAGGTTCGCCTGTACCTTGAGAGCGCAAGCTGTGTGAAGCTCGTGAACGACGGACTTTCTGGAGAACGGTCGTTTGTCCTTCCTGCGTTTTAGTTCGACGAACACTTTGCGGCCTATCGCGAACTATTCTTTCAAATAGACGGCAGACGATAAGATGGGCGATAGACCTTTGAAGAGGTACCGTCCTATGGTTGATGCTTGCCCGGAGCCGCATATTGTCTCCGTTTCTGACATGCAGTAAGTCGAAAAGTAGCATTATCATTTTTTTTTGTTTAGGTCGCTATATAAAAACAAGACGAACGCCATCCAGGTACCCTGTGCCCGCAATGCAAACTGCTTTTGAGGCAGCATTTCTCCCCATGCCGCACCGTGACGGCCTGTTATGTCCGCTTTCTCTGCGTGAATCTTGCTGGACATGCCTTTTTTTCACTCCATTATCGTCACCTTGAATTTGATCAGGCTAGTTATCAAAGACAGCCATTTTTAGGAGATACAGATAGTGTGGAGCTGGACGCGGAGCGACGTAGCTGAAGAGCACCTCATCCTATCATATTCTAACTGATTTTCTCTTCAGAAACCTGACTTTGTCTGAAGCCCAGCTCGCATTCCGTAGCCGAGCGTGGTTGTCAAGAGATCCCTGCTTGAGCTCTGCTTCTGGTGCGAGGAGGGCACAGATGATGTTGAGGGTGGCGTCCAGGTCGTCGAGCGAGAGAGGACGAGGACGGCATGCAGGAAAGAAACCGGGAAATGCTGATGCATCGGTAGACACGCCTACGCCTCCCCAATGGGTTGTGAGCGCGTCGTTCTTTTTCTTCAACCACCACCACTACTACCAACAACAGCAGCAGCGCAAGCGCGCGCACAAGCACGACTGTTGTGTCCAAAGCGTCGAACGAGCCCAACGGCCGTTTTTTCGACTTCCTGCCAACTCATCCGTCGCCATCATCAACTCGTCCGTCGCTGCTGTCCGCGCGCGTCAAGTGCTTTTTTTTTGCTGCTCTCGTTCTCGCTCGTTCTCGCTCGCAACCGGACGCATTGGGAATGGAAAAAATACCTTGGATGGCGCGTTCGAGTAGGATGGGTGGGGTTGGAAGGACCTGCTGGAAGCACCGAATTCATGGTGCTCCTCAGGTTGCGGGATGGATGGGATTGGAGGATGTGGGTGAGGATTGGAAGATAGAGGAGAGGGAGGGGGGAAACTTGCGCGTGCGCGCGCGCATGGGCCAAGGATAGCGACAGCGACGACGACGGTCTCGCGCGCATCCAACCTCAGCCAGTTACCACCACCACCTCCGCCGCCCTCATCACCTCAAACCGGCCGTTCAAGGGACCGAAACACCATTCACCCCTGGTTCTGCGGGTCTTCCCTTCTTGCCATCGATCGATAGTGATCACACTGTAAGTTTCTTTTCTTTTTTTGGCCAGATCAAATATCGATTGCCACCCAGACATCCGGAGACGTCCAGGCTCCTGCGTCCACGACAATCAGCAGCAGCAACAAGCGCAAGCCGAATCGCCGTGCCAATACCACAGAGCGCCGCGCAACACACATTGTTGTTGAGCGCGCCCACCGTGAAATCCTCAACAGTTGCTTTCTCGACCTCGCAGGTCTACTGCCGAACCTCGCCTCCGTCAGGCGTCCATCCAGGTCTGCGGTCGCCAGCTCGTCTATCGCCATCTTCCACCAAGTGCGCCGCACTCGCCTTCTCGCTGCAAGAGAGCTTCGTCTCATTCGTGCCGAATCGGGCGCGTTGAGAAGGGCGAACAACGAATGGCGTGCTCGAGTTGGACCGCCAAGGCTGGAGGAACTGGTTGGAGCATCGAATTCATGGGGCTCATCAACCTGCAGGAGACGGAAAGGACTGGAGGAAATGGTGCTTGGGAGACTACTGAGAGCCTCGGAGATGTGAGAGAGGAGGAAAGACGCGCGTACGAGATGGCTGCGCAAGAGGAAGACGGCATGGATGGCGACGACGACGACTTCGTGCGCATGCAGCCTCAGCCGACTGCCACCACATCCACTGTTGCCGTCCCTTTTGACGAGTCGTTCAAGGGTCCGATGTCTGCAGGCCCGGTTCTCAGCCAGAACGTCTTCAGCCAACAACAACAACGTGTTCAACAACAGCAGCAGCAAGTCCCAAGCGTCCCTCAGAGGAATTTCGCGCGCGCTAGCAACAGCGCGAATTCGTTCGACATGCTGATTCACGCTGGACTCGCCTCTGGGATACAGGCGACATATGAACCATCTGGCCACCAGCATGGAGTTTCGCGCGCATCACTCGCGCACTCAGACTCTCAGACGCGACGCTCGCGCGCGTTGCTGGACACCAGGACGAGCTGGGCTCTGTTAGTGGGTTCGGAACTAGGTGGGACAAGTCAGCGCAGCTGGGATTGTATGGCCAACAACCGCAACAACAAATCGCGCAGGCACAGTGGGAACAGGGCTTTGGAGGTTGACAGGGTACGTCCACTCCAGTTTCTGCTCATGGCCCCGGAAGTCCGATGGATGGAGAGCCGTTCTTCATGCAGCAACAGCAGCAGCACCGTCTTCCTCACCAACAACAGACGTACGCGATGGGCCAAGACTCGGACGACATGAGCTCAGTCGGAAGTGGTGAGGGAATGAGCGGAAGCAACCAGGCCAGCGAGAGCGCATATAGAAGTCCAGGACCGTTCAAAGCAGGACTCGCAGGGACGCAAATGTACAACCAGGCCGAGCCTGTCATTGAGTCTGCCAGGAACGAGCGGGTGGGTGCAGTCGCAGTCTCAACAGACGGCGGACTCGTCAGGCAAACACGAACGCGGACGCTTTGCTATCAATGATGATGTGAGAGATGGATAGGGTCTAGAAAGCTACCATCGTACGTCCCCTGCTTCTCGTTTCGTCATGCCCATCCCCCTTTTGTCTGTTATCGTCACCCGCTGCTGCTTTACAACTTTCCCCGTCCGCTTTGTTAAGCTATTTGCGTTTCTGGTTGACTTTTGAACCCGAAACGAGACTCAAGTTCTCGCGCGCCGTCTGACTGACCGACCGACCATCTTTCTTTTCTTTTCAGTTTTTCTTTTCTTTTCTTCGCTCACCAAAGTGCGAATCACTTCGCTATCGTACGACCTACTCTCTTCTTTCTCGCTCGCATCTTCAATACCGTCCCCTCGCGCTGTCGTTTCCATCAATCAAGTCGGCTCCGGGCTCTGTACTCAACAAACGTCGCCGGTGACTTCATTCTCATCTTCGCGCGCACGCGCTCCACCTCTGGATGAACTGGCGCCGACATGAAAACCCCTGCTTGGGATCCTGTACCAAGTATCGCCAGCTCGGGGTCAACTGACT
>JAFREE010000067.1:0-124162 GCA_019400425.1 Hymenochaete sp. R1 | reverse complement strand
AGAAGAAGATGACAAAGAAAGAAATGAAGTAAGCGGGTAAGCTTGACTAAGCGTATGAACGGTGTTGAACCGTAACAGAGGTCCGCCCTTAAACTCTATGGGTCAGACCATAAGGATAAGACAAAGTGTAATGCGCGACCCACCTTTATTAAGCCGTGGTGAGATTCGACGGCCTTCCTCATTAGTATGGTAAGGCTTGACGGGAGTAGAGACTGATGGAAGAGAAGAGTGGGTGGGGTAAGCAAAGGGAGTGGGAGGGCCAGGAGTTGCAGCGGAAGGTGGAGGTGTGATGGCACGATGTATTTGCAAGCCGTGCATTGCGGTCATGGATGTTTGAGGAGAGGGAGTCGGCGGCATAGTAAATGGGACACTGTTGTGCTGTGATGCAGGAAAGGAAGCACCGAAACCGTAGATGGGTCCAGCATGGGCAACTGGGAGGCTGCGCGACAAAGCAACGGGCGAGAGAGGTGAGTGCGCAGGTGGAAGAGATGTGACACTGACACCAGCATTAGTGCTGATGTCAGTGTTCTGCTGGTGTCCCTGCTTCTCCGAGTGCGCTGGGAGGCCTACAGTTGATGCCACAGGGTGCGGAGACTGAAAAACAGGTGTTTCCGCACCTGCTCTAGATGTGGAAAGGAGGGAAGGGAGAGGAGAAGGTGATGGCGGCGGCGGCGACATGAGAGAGTGAGAGCGAGAGGAAGGGCTGGTCGCTACGACGGCATCTCCCATCTCTACTCTCTGCATTATGTAAGTGATCTTGATAAGAACCGGAGAAACAAGAAAAAAAGAAGGCCTCAATTCTCGAGGCTCTCTGGAGAACCAGGAAACCGGTTCCCCGTGCTTACCGACCTTGGCCGACATGCCGGTGCTAAGCGAAAAAAACGACAAAGAAATGAATTGAGAGGGGGTATTGAGCGTTTTCGTCGTGCATAGCTTGCATAGCCTAGTGCTGAAATATATAAATGTATAGTAAGCAGAATTCTTTCAATCTGCAAGTATAGATTCAAATCGAGCATGACAAAGATACCATCTAAATCTGCTGAGCTCATGTAGATCCACAATTGATCCTTTCGGATTTGCTTCCGCCCAGAATCGAGGGGAAAGTGGGAGTAAATTGCGAAAAATGTACGTGATTAATCCTTTCAAGCACACTAAACGCACAACAACAGAAGGGAGGAAGAGACAACAAAGGGATAGCATCATGTCATGTTGCACTAACGGATCGATAAATTCGTATGTGAAAGGAAGGAACGAGACTGAATGAATGAAGAGAGGGATAAAACTCGTGAGTCGTAAATCGGGGACAGCATCGTGAATATATGGACTTCGTGTTCTGTAGATGAATCTGAAAGACGGGGAGCACAGAAAATCTTTAGGCGCCAACACAAAAAGAACGGAAGACATCGTGGCTTTCCCTGCGCTCATGCGCTCGTTGAACCGGTTCCTGCCGCCTTCTCCTTCGTTTCTCCTTCAGGATCCTTATCCTTGTCTACCGCGTCGACAACCTCCTCGTTATCGGCACTCTGACCTACGCCAGCCCCAGTGCCGTTCCCAGTGATCTCTGACGGAGGCGTGACGAGAAGAGAAGGGAGCGTGGATGAAACGGGAAGCAGGAGTTCAAGCGCAGATTGAGAGTCGGACTTCGGGTCTTTGTCCTTAGGTGGGTTTGGATCGGGAGAGGTGGAGTGTTCAGAATGAGGCTGCATCGGTGCATTATTATCATCAGGCTTTGGCTTCGAATCCGATTCGTGTTCATTCGTATCAGGCTTCGAAGCGGGGTCTGAAGCCTTGACCTCTCCTTTCTTCTCCTCATTTCCTATCTCTCCCTTTCCATCAATAGCGGAGTCCGCTCTCGGCTTCACCGGAAAGTCCCAGGCTCTCGGCACCATCGCTGCTGGCATAATCCACGTAGCCGCACACACTACCCCTCTCCCACGATCAGCTTTCCCAATACTCTGCCACTCAAAGTCCACGAACTGGCCAATGTACCGCACGAACGGTAACACCTCCCTCACACCGCCATTCATCAAGGCAAGCGCCGACAGGAAATTGATAACCTGGTGTGAGATAGACGGTGCTGAGGCGAGATGCTCGAGTGTTGGAGGTGGGAGGCAGAGTTCAAGACCCCACCAGTAGGTGAGGACTGAGAGTCGGTCTGTGGGTGGATAGATGTGCGTATGGTCTGGAGCAACAATAGCTTTCCCTGTTGCAAATCCGAGGTCCATGAGCTGCGGCGTGATCTTGGTGACACCTTCGATGATCGTCTCTGCTGTGGGGACTGCACCAGCGAGGATACCGAGGCTTGTATCAGGGGTGGCGCCGAGCCCAAGGTTGGACGCGGTGAAGAGATCGACGACGTGCAGAGAAGAGAAGAGGGCAGTGAGGCTTTCGAGGGATGCGTTGGCCACGGAAGCGGCATCAAGTTTGGAGAAACGGTTTGAGTGAATGTTGGATTCTGTCGAATCGAGGCAAACGGCGTGGATGGGAAGATTAGTAGACGCGGTTATTTGTCTGCTTTGAACCTCGGCTACAGCAACACTCGCAGTCTTTTCTGAACGATTGAAAGCGGGTTCCTCTGGACAGTCAGTCGGTAGCTCGCGCAGTTTTGATATGAGTCGATTAGCAGACTTGGGCTGCATGAGCTCCGACTTGACCCTCGCGAGCTGCGCCCGTGATACACCTGCGGAAGACTTTGGTCGAGCGGGCTCAATAGACGTCGAGCCTATGATAAGCCTCTGAACCGCGATGGCATTCTTCTGTGCTTGCTTGTCCGCTCGACGAGCAAAAGGAGAGAGTGACTGGCGCTTAGCAGCGTCCCTCGCTTTCTGCTCCTCGAGTACTTCTTGTTCGGGAGTTATGGCACTCTTCGTACCATGGAAGAAGCCTATAGACCGGAATGAAAAGCGAGGGGTATTTGAAGGAGGTCGCAAGGCCTCTGCAGTCGGTTTGGCATCTTGTGGGCCATCCTTAGGAAAGAGAAGCTCTGAGGCCGTGGTGGGGGCGTTCTCACCCGGTTCTTCGGCGCCTATATGCGAAGTCGTACCCAATGCATCGACGTTATCTTTTGCACCTTCATCTGCTTGTGTGGTATCTGAGAGTTCACTAGGTGTCATGGTCATTTCCTTGGGATCCGGTGGAGCAGTCGACGATTTGTTTGAGCGAGGGGTCCAGACAGAGAGTGCACTGAGCGCCATAGCGACCATGTATGAAGGGTATTTATGGCGATTTGCGGATGCTTTGAGAAGCAAGAAAGCCTTGTAAGGATATTACAGAAAGCGTCTGCCAGCAGTTGAGTGTAGTCGTCAGGTCTCAGAGTCGACAGCGAAGGTAGTGGTAGTGGTATAAGTTTGGGCTGGCAGCATCGCCAGAGACTGACTCTCTTTAGGCTGAGCCGAATCCCAATGACATCGTCAGAGGAAGAATCGAAGAAACCCTTGCTGGGAATCTCAGATGCAGATCTCATCCGATTTGGATGATCGACACTTGTTGGCCGTTTGAGGTAACGTCGATCAGTGATTACGTCAATCTACTGGGGGTGTCCAACCCCCTATGAGACGATGGCAGAGTTTTGCGTGGGAAGACGCGTCGGTTAAGAGTAACCGAGGTCTGAAACCTCGAATTCGATGTCCGCTTTCTTGCAAAATTAATTCAGCACGCAATTCTCACTATTTTGACTTCAAAGATAGCCGGTTTTGTATTTAAGAAGCAATAGAAAAAAACGTTAGCGATAACTTTGCGGGTTTAGATTAAAAATAATGATATAAGGAGGATGTAGACGGCCGAAACCGTAATATTGAAAAGTTGTGCAAGCGATTTTTTTTCTTTCCCTAACGTTTTTTAGATAATTCCCTTAAGTTTGCTCATGCAAAATTTTAAAGCAAAGGAACGAGAATTGAACGAGTTATTACGAAAGTTTGCGACGATGGTTGGAAGGCGCAGTAAAAAAAATTCCCACGCCGCAGCACAGCGGCGCGGCGCGTGCATATAGGCCATAAACACGGAATGGCTACTTATCTATATACGTTGAACTCATAGGATAAGGCACAAAACACCTCATTATATATAGATTTCATGGATAGTGATAAATGAGGCCTGTCAATACTTGCCTCTGCTCTCCAAGATATTGAGAAATTGACCATAAATGGGTCCTGAGGTGCTCAGTGAGCTTAGAGCTACATAGGACTTTAAGTCTTGCAAATCAACCTTAAACTTCTATTAGAGGAGCTTGAGACATAGGGGAAAGAGGCACACAATTTGTCTCACTGTCTCAGCCTCGAAGAGGAAGAAATAATGATATAGTACTGAGTGAAATTGCATGCATTCACTATGACAATTCTAAATGCCTCTGTTGCACATTATTTCCCTCTAATCATGTGTTTTTTTTGGTCAGTTTTCTTTTATTTACATACTTCTATGCAGGCCAGATGTATGTTTGAGTATATGTAGCACAGGGAGTACAAAAACGGCTCACTTTGTGAACGGAACACCTTGCGGACATGATTTCAGCCACATTTTGGCCAAAATGGATAAAAGTTCCCGCGCGTCTCGGGTAAAGTTCATCTACGCACTCATAGGGGGTTGGACACCCCCAATCTACAACTTCCGGCATTCGACACGAAAGCTCGCTGCGCCGTTTATTGTGTGCTGAATGACCTCGGGTCTTGACGACGACGACATACAGGTTGGCCATGCCAAATCGCTCTGACTACCAGCCGATCTCGCAGTCCACGGATGAAGAAGAAGAATATGCTGACGAAGCCCAGAGCGTTGCTGGACCCCCAGCAGGTCCATCATCTAGCCGGCTGCCGAAGCGCCTCAGACGCCCAAAGACACCTGGTCATATAGATCTCAAGAAACTCGACGTTGCATTCAAACGGTATGTTCAAGTCTGTAAACTCCAGTGCTGTGTCTCAATCTACATCATTTCTACCAGATGGACGGAGAATATTGCTCAGAAAGTCAAGGGGAAGAAGAAGGTCGAGTCGGATGGTTCCCGCAAGGAAATCCTCCGCAGCGTGTTCGACCCACAGGTCCAATCCCAGTTTTCTCCTCAGACATTTGTGAGTTTGACAATACACTTATGACTTCTTGTCGAGCTTACAGACATGAGCAGATTAAAACCCTGGACCATAACCCACCCATGTCCCAAACAGACTTTGACAGGTGCCGCTTCCTCTTCGCTATGCTCTTCCGTGCATCGTATCATTTCTTATGTCTTCTACGTTGAACACAGACTCTCCCTATCCGTCCAATCTGCCATTATAGAAGGCATACACCCCAAGATGATCTCCAAGGGCTCGTCGGGGTCGTACTTCGCACGTGCAAAGATTGATGGGAAGGTTCAAACTGTTGCGTACGTGGAATCTACATGACACCTGTTTTTACTATATGCCCATGTCTCCTATACAGTGTATTCAAACCGAAAGACGAAGAACCTTACGGGCGCTTAAATCCAAAAGTGAGCATGAAGTCATCTCCATAGAACTCTATAATAAATCTACTACAACAGACTACAAAATGGTTGCATAGACAATTTAGATGGTTAATTCCCTTCGGACGAGCTTGCCTTATACCCAATTTAAGGTATCAAAATCATGCTATCCCAAAATGTCCCTCCTAACCGTAGCTTTTCACAGTTATATATCAGAGGCGGCCGCATCCTTGATGGACGACAGACTCTCCTTGAACATCGTACCAAAAACGCAACTCGTTTCGCTTTCAAGTCCTGTACGTGGACTACGAGCATTACCCGGTTTCACGCATCTTATGAATTATGTATTAGGCATTCTTTTATGACTGGTTAGATCGTAATTCTGCTAAGAAGGGTAAACCGCTGCCCGACAAGATCGGAAGCATGCAATCCTTCATGCATGGGTACACAGGCAAGTTTTACATTCCCAAATTTGTCCCTTTACTTTGACTGACTATACTGTCGCTTCAAATTCAGACGCCTCCGACTTCTTACGTAAACACCCCTGGCCAGGACGTTCCCTCCGTGACACCTTCGACGATTCCTCCCACCGTACTGGCAAGCTCGGAAAACAATTTCTCCGCGCAATCAAGATCGTGTGTGGAAAGACAGGAGCGGAGGACGAGGGAATGGACGATGACATGGATGAGGACGAGGAAAGGGCTTTGTTTGATGCTGAGAGGGAGAGCAGGTTTGGAACGACCGAGGATGCGGGTGGTGAGAGGCCTTTCTACTGGAGTGAGAGACTGCAGAACAGTTTCAGGGAGGAACTCGAAAAGTGCGTTTAACAATTTTATACGATTTCCATCCTATCTAGACATCTACTGACGCTACCAAAAGGCTTGTCATCCTCGATTACATCATCCATAACACCGACCGCGGTGCAGACAACTACATGATTAAATACTGCGATGCCGCACACGAGAAGGCACCCGTGGACGTCGCACCTTCGCGCTCGACTACGTTGCAGATGCCTTTGATGAATGAGCTAAGACGCGAGGGCATGGTAGCGACGCCGCAGATGTCAGCCACGCCTCCGATGACTACCACAGACTCGCCGACCAGGCGTGCGACCTCAGATACTACCGTAGCCTCAACACCGTCGGCGATTTCGGGGCAAGCAAAGACAGACAGTTTCACTGGGGTAGGAGAGAGGGGGTCATCTCAACAGCAACCCTATACGCGCTATCCTCATATCCACATAGCCGCAATAGACAACTCGTTGGCCTTTCCGCATGAGCATCCTCGTGGCTGGCGCTCGTGAGTAACTCTTTCTTCGCTTGGGGCCTACTTTTCATGTAAGTACAGGTACACTTACGGTTGGCTCTACCTGCCCGTTAGCATCATTGGAACGCCCTTTAGTCAAAGAACGCGCGATCATTTCTTGCCTCTCCTAACATCGAAAAGTTGGTGGGAGGAGACAACGTACCAGCTTCGCAAACTATTTGCGATTGATCCTGATTTCAATCGTAAGATGTTCCGGGTATGCAAATGCAGCCTTGATGGTGCACGCAATTTACTGATATAGCATTCGTAACTCTACGTCGTACCTCTTTCATTTTTCAGAGGCAACTCGCAGTCATAAAAGGTCAAGCATATAATGTCGTTCAATCCCTGAAGCATCATGACGAAGGTCCACTCGAACTAACCCGCCGCCAAAATGTCCTCGTTTGGGACGACGAAGTCCGTCTCAAAGATCGCACGAACACCGGCTCGCCCTTCGACGACATCCTCACAGGCCCACTCTCCGCTTCATCGACCTATGAACCCGCAAACGGACCTTTCCCTGAACCAAACATCTCACCCACCTCGCCAAAGTCTTCCGTCGTCACGCTTCCTACGCACCTCGCACCCCCGGCCGCAATGCACCGCCGATCTCTATCCCATAACGCTATTGACGATGATAGCGAGGATGACCTGGGTACAAGAACCGGAAAACGGTCGTCGGGCTTTGGACTGGGGCTTGGACATAGGAAGTTTCCGCCGAGGCCGATGAAGAGACGACGGCCGAGGCCTGTCCCGTTCGCGAGTAAGCTGAAGAGGGTGCATCCTGGGACGAGTGGGGTGACGGTGTTGGAACATATGGAGAGGGTAGACGCTGTTGAGGCGAGATTAAGGAAGCTAGCTGTGGGTGATGACGAGGACGATGAAGAGGGTGGCGAACGTAGGGAGGGCGAGGACCGTAGAAGGGCGAGAGGGGATGCAGATGGTGACGAGGCTGAGGTCGATATTGGTATTGTTCCATCTAATGGAGGCGGGGATGCGAGGCGTCCATCGACGATCCACGAAGACGACGAAGATTCGCTCGGTCCCGGATCCTCCAACTCCCCCAATCCCGACAAAGAAGAGGATGAACGCGACAGTTCGACAACACCGACGCGAGCCAATCCCACCCCAAACCCACAGCCTCCCCCAAAGTCAAGGCCCAAACCCACACATACCTTCCGCTCGCAATCCTCACCTCTCATCTCTCCTGTCAGCGACCACGTTCTGCTCCCCTCAACCGCCTACGACACCCTATCCGCCTCTCAAACCGACATCGAGGAAGGCGACGAAGACTACGAAGACGAGGACGATGTTGCAGCCGCTGCATTATCGCATTCCATGTCCGCCCTCGACGGCGCACCTCATCATCAACGCTTTTCCAGCTTAGGTCTCGGTGCGAGTATGGGATCAGGTAGAGGCGTTGGGTTGGGTATGGGAGAGATGCAGACGCCCGGTACGAGGACGAACCTTGAGTGGATACAAGAAGAGTGTGTGGTGAGAAAGGTTGTCATTAGTGAGGTATGTGGTTGTGCCATTTTCCTTTTCTCGTGTCGCTCTTTCGCCAGCGGAACGGAGTACTCACATTTTCTTACTTTTTCTAGCGCCTAGAAGTTGTCGAGGGAAAGGCTCTGTGTACTTGCTGGTGAACCTACGGACTTTTCGGATACGTATAATTCTGCAAGCATGCATACATATACACGCATTTCGGATTCCATACAAACATAGTCTCTCGCTTTCTGTATAGGCACGTTACTTTGCTATGCTGTAAACTAGGATGGGATGCATAAAAACATAGAAAGATTTCCCCATAATGTACATTGAAGCAACTATAAGCCCTCCGACTGTCGATTCTCTAGTTGAAACACTCAGTAAAAAAATCATTATAAGGAGCGGAATTTGAAATGATGGAGATGCGTTGCCCTACATTATGTTTATTTACAGCATTTGTGAGGCGGGCTGACATGGCGGACAGAATGTACTATTCCTCTAGGTCTTAATCTATGTATGTAAAAAATGCGTACGGTCGACAAGTCGTCGCAGCGGAACGTGAACCAGCGCAATTTTGGGCGCCGGTTGGGAGAATTGTGTATCTCAAAAGAAAAGGGAAAAAAAGTAAATGATGGGAAAGGGAACTCGAAAAACACAAAAGGCTGAGAAACGAAAAGAGAACAGTCGAGGATTAAAGACTCTATTCATGCCTGTATAAATGCGAGTTGAACCATCAAATCGCTTCGGAGAAATTTACCGTGTGATAAGAAGGTGGCGCAAAGCGAGATTAAACGAGTAAAGAATCGAACATAAAGGAAGCAAAAGAGAAATTGGATACAAGAGAATTGCTATATGAAATCCGAGAGGAAGATTAACGTGTGGAGTGTTGAAAAAAGTAGGATCGTTGAATTTGTTGTAGTACATTGACCAATGTCAAGAGGGCGGGGTTGTTTTTGCGCTCTATAATGGTTTAGACCTGGAATTCATTATCCCACTCACCATCAAATCTACTCTGGTAGGCATCTGCCTCCCTAACTCTTTTCAGTCTCTCAAATCCATCTTGCAGCCATGGATCATCTCTAACGTCAAAGACAGAAGCTCTCCGCACAGGGTCCGCATGCAAACACCTCTTCATCAACATTACCACGCCTTCCGACATTCTTTTCAGACTCGCTTCGTCTAACTTGACGTTCCCTGCTCGCCTGTCATCTTCATTTTTAAAGGGTGATTCCCCGCGCAAGAGGTATGAAAGCAGAACGCCCAGCGCCCATACTTCGGCAGGCGCTGCCTGCCAAGGTTGGTTTGATATGATTTCCGGGGAGGCGAAGGCTGCAGTCCCATAAAAGCGGGTGTGGTATGGTCGAGGTTCAGTAGGTTCACAGACAAGACCACTGCCGAAGTCAATCACTTTGATCTGAAAAGTAGAACGAAAATGTCAGAAAATCCCCGGGAAAGTAAGAAATCATAGTATACACTAACCCTGAGGTCGCTGGAAATTATTATGTTTTCGTCCTTTATATCGCAGTGACTGATGCCTCGTTCGTAAAGATGCATCACAACATCCACTACCTGAGCAAAGATATACTTTGCATCGTCTTCAGAGAACCTCTTATGTTTTGTCGATTCGATACACTCAAATAAATCGTGCGAAGCCCTCCGGTTAAATATCGGTCGTGCCAGAGGACCTTTCTCGAACCTTGGCGGTTTGTCTGCTTTGGAAGCATCTCGCTCCGAGGCAATCAGCTTCGGCGACTGACTGATATGAGGGCTCCCTATGCGAAGTGACTTGATCTCGCCAGAGGCCATCGTTGCACTGGAAGACTGAGGACCATTGAGGAGCTTGCTTTTCTTCTTAAGCCAGGGAGAACCGTGTAATTCTTGGACCTGGAAAGGTATCATTGTTAACGTATTTGAGTCACGCCAGAGAGGAGTCACAAACCAGATAGAAGAAGATATCGTCTTCAAAAAGGTCGTAGAACTTGACAATTCCGGGATGAGACAGCTGCGACAACAGCCTGGCTTCCTTGGGAACGTTGCGCCCGCAATCGTCAACCGACCATCCAATCTGCGGTATGCGATTCTTCATGATAAACTTGACCGCGACTTCATGTCCTTCTCTTCGATGCCTAGCAGCCATGACAAACCCATAACCACCCTTACCAAGTTCACCATCCAACGCATATTCCCTCACGAAATCTGGGCGCAAGCGGTGATTTAATGGAAAACGGGAGCTGTATGAGCGACCCAACGTGGAAGGCAGAAACTCCGAGGCAAACGAACGGAAAAGCTTCGGCTTTTGTACCACGCGGGTGCTGCCTGAGGGCGCCTCGGTGATTGGAACTCGTTTGCAAGGAGGCCCTTGTTGGGAAATCGGCGACTGCTGGGAAGAAAGACGTTCGTGCTCTTGCTGTGGAGAAGGCAGCTCGGAGATTGACTGAGCAAGTGGACTGGAAGAAACAAGCGGTGGCGCATGACGAGGTGGATGAGGATACATAGACGAAGGCTGGGATGGGACGAGGTTGGAAGGGGATGGCAAGGAGGGACTGCTGTCATCCAAACTTGAAGGATACAAGTCCAGACTGTTGCACCCTCCTTCAAAACTGATATTAGAGTCAAGCAAAGGTGACGAACAAGAAAAGGCTCTAGAATCAAAGTGAGAAGGCGACGAGGGCGACGAGGACACTGAAGCAAATAGCAAACCGGATGAGTTTCCGGCGGATGATGCCGAAGAGAGAGAAGCTGAGGGATGAGAAGAGTGCAAACTTGGAATGAAAAAGGACAAAGGTGGAGAAACAGAAAACGAAGTGGCGGAGAACGAAGTGTCGCATTTTGGAGGACTTGACAGAGAACCAGAAAAAGAGTCGCGTGCGGAAGAAGGGTATTGTGTGGCTTCAGAGAATTGACCTGGTGTGGCATGGTGGTGGTTATCACCGTTAATTTTCGGAGAAGTTTCGTTGAAAGCTACTTCGACAAGCAGCGCAGAGTCCGAAACAGGTGTCTGAAGAGGCTCTCCTTCGTCTGATGAAGTATCGCAGATATCCGAGTGCATGTTATGCTGCACATAAGAGTAGATACGGTCTGTACCCGTGCCACCGCCCACATTCCTCTCGCCAAAGCCGTTCGCAGATGACTTGACGTCTTCCATGACGGTGGAGCTCATTGAGAAGTCGGTGTAGCACTTTCCAACATCAAATGGTTTGTGGATGGCCTTAGGAAGAAGTTGAGACCACAGCCGACGGTGACGATGAGGGTTGGAGGCAAGAGCAAGAGCTGAAGAAGGTTGCGTGTCCACCCAGTGCGTTACTCCTCAAACGGGGTAAAGTCCAGTCGAAAGCCAAATCGCTTGCCTCGTCACAGACAACGCCACTTTGAACCGGTCGATTCGGTAGTTAAATGGTTCACATCCCAGTAGTTCATAGCTGACATCGTTGCTTCCTGCACGCGCCATGATGGTAGAAGACAGTGTAGACAAAGAAGACGATCGCAACGGTGAGGAAGGTCCAACTGCTTGAAAGAGCTTTAACGAAAGCATGAGAAATACCTGCCATATTCGGGAGCAAAGTACGTCATCAAAAGGCTGTAACAAATTCTATTCGAACGACTAAAATCAATTCTTATCCTTCAACTTCATTTAGAGAGATAAAAGTGAATCAGGGCTACTACGAACGTAACGAAGGCTACGGTTAGAGTGGTGAGGCAATCGAACAGTTACAAATAAAAAAGTCTCGATCAATGCGCTTAGCGGCGTACGCACCAACTTGAAGCGGCGACTTCAAAAAAAGTTGAACTTGCCAGCGACTTTTTCTGCGCGCCTTGCTTGGATCACTACACCTCCACTATGAAACTATGTTATCTATCTTCCTCTTTCTCCCAGACGATCCTCCTCCCTTCTCTAGCTTACCCAAGCCCAAATGATCCCTTTGGTTGTCTCTCCGAACGTGAGAGCAGTTCTCGAAGTCGACTTCTTTGAAGACTGACAGATTGCCCAACTGATGCTCCAGATTCTCTCGTTCTTTCCTGTAATGCTCAGCCAGAACGTGGTCGGACATGCCCTCCGTCTCTTGCTTGCAGAGCATTGCATGGTATTCCATTGTGGATAGCTTGGACCTCCTATCGGATCTGTCAATCGTCATCTCCAAATGTTCCTTACCTGCGTCAGGGGAGTAGCAAGCGTGTATGTACGATAAAAGCGAGAGTCTCGATTCGGAGGCTACAGCCGCTTTCATGACTTCAGCCCAGCTGTCGTCATTATGCTGGCTGGGAGACTCGGAACCTGATGTAGACAAGACTTGTCGAAGCTCGTCGATACATTTCATAGTGATGTTGTCTTGATTTTGCTTTGGTGCCAACGAGCCGAGATGTCGATTCGATCGCCTTCTAGGGTCCTTCATGTCACTCCTCGCGTCTTCTAAGAACTTCCCGAAGTCGACTAGCGCCTTGATCAATCGGTCAGCGACCTCATCCGCATTTTTCGGTAGTCCTTTTGGAATGAGGCCGCAGATATATCCCAGCATGCCTGGGAGCTCTCTTGCCTTTTCCTTCCGGTGAGCTCGTGCTTCTTCAGAGTCCACATCGATGATACCGAGCTTTATCTTCTTTTCCATAGTAGCGTGGACATAGGCGTCAAAGTCAAGCTCACTAATGAGTTTGCGGCATTGTTGCTCGAGGTCTTCGCGAGCCTTCGTGTAGTATCGTGCCACATGCGTGTCATGAACAAGCTCAAGGATCGCTTTATGAACTCCTGGCTCGGCTTTCTCTAATCGTTTCTGGAAGCCCTGGGACTCCGCGTACCAGATCTGCGCCTTTATTTCTGTCTTCCAGGACGATTTCACGAGTTCTGCGCGGTAGTGTTCACACCAGGAGCTGTATGCTTGTTCGAATAATCCATCGGACTTTTGTTTGCAGATCATGGCATGGATCTCCATTTCTCCCATGCAGCTGACCCTCTTCACTGCGTCAGAGCGACCTTTCGTAGAGCTGAGGTACTGGAACAGGTTTTTGAGGTAGAAGAGCCTAACTTCGCAAGCTGAAGCAGCCTCAATGACTTCGCCATCAAGCTCTGTCAAGATGGATTTATTATCGAGCATGCGACTGATAACTCTCGACACTGTCACTTGGCGGCCATCGATAACACTGCGGTGCTCATCGATTGGAAATGTCGGTCCCTCCTCCAAGATCTTCCTCTTCTCGACTAGCTGAGACTTCAGTTCTTCGACCGCATGACTTAGCTGAGTAACATCCACTGGCACCCTCGTCTGATGATCGTATTTATTGTTCTTTGAGATGATGTTTTCAATGATGAAGTCGAGCATATACTTATCGGAAGGAAAGGTAAGAATAGGAGGGAGGCTGGGACTTGGGACATCCATGACCGATCAATGGGGTGAGAGATTGTCACACTATAAAGAGTGCCAAAAACTACACACCCGTCTCTTTTCTGTGACCTGAGAAATGCAAAGAGTCCGCATTGCGGATACTGAACTCTGGTTCCCGCGCTATTGTTATGTGGCGGGTGCAAAGTAAACTAGATCACATGCATGAGCAATCCACGTACTTAGTATCCAAATAAAAGAATTGGATCACATTTGTTAAATATTTTACTACAATTCTAGCTCTTGGTCAAATTACACTTGTGACTTTGAGTTGCTGAGCCTAACCCAATCCAAGTTATCCAACGCGAGTAAGGATACTTTCGCTGCAGTAAGTCCTAGTTGGCCTAACACAAGGGAAGTGCTCCTTCGATATCATATGATCACAACTCAACCCATGTCAAGAGCAGTCAGGCAGAGTCGTGAAGGACCGAACGGCGTGCAACTGTATGGACCACGGAATCATGCAAGTGGGAAGTGCGCGTGTGGTCGTGGTCGAAGTTAAAGTTGCCGCTGCACTTACTGATTCAACAAACTTCACGAAGGAAAGGCCGCACGCGGAACTGGTCTTTACCCAGCATGGTTTTTTTCTAATGAATCCATTACGCTAAGTATGTTTAACTTGTATAATAACATCAAATCCCATTGTTGAATGTAAAAGGGGAAAGATCTGAAATTCTGAATAAGATAGTCCGGACGTGTACTTCCACTGGCATTCCGCTGCATTTTGCTTCGGTTCGTGATTGTTTTCATATCGTGAGGCTTACTTTAAGTACGACGCGCAGTCTCTCCTTCAAGATCACCTCTCTTCCTCTTACCCTTTACTTTCCGGCTATCGGAGATAGAATCAGCATCAGGCTTGATCCAGCCCAAGTCGATCCTTTGCTGCCTATCGATATGACAACATTCTTTGAAATCAATCATCGGGAAAGCATTATGTATATTCTGTTGTAAGTTCTCTCGTTCCGTTCGGTAGTGCTCAGCCAGCGCACTGCTGGGTATACGCTCAGAAGCCTGCCTGCAGACCATCGCATGGAACTCCATGCTACCCAGCCGTGTTCTCTTCTCCTCTGACTTCATCCCGTCCTTGATGAATGCTTGCCCAATACTAGAACTGTAGTAGGTGTCGTAATAGGAGAGGACGAAGAGCTTGTATTCGCACATACAAGCGGCTTCGATATCTTTAGCCCAGGCGTCGTCAGTCTGCATAGTGTTTCGGAGCTCTTCAACTCGCTGTTTGACAGTTCTATTTCGATTCGCAATTGCAGTACTGAATAAACTGAAGTTATCGTTAGGCGAGTCCTTGCGATCGTTCAATTCCTTCCTCTTGTCGCCCAAAGCCTTTCCGAGATTGACTATCGCTTTCTTCAAGTCTCTGGTAGCGATTTCAGCTTCTTCTGACAATCCCGATGGAACGAGGCCATAGACGTGCTTGAGCAAAGGTGTTTCCAGGAATTCAAACGAATCAGACGGCTCTCCTTCCTGGTCATCGCGTTTACCTTTACCCTTTCGGCGAGACCTTGCTTCTTCAGAGTCGACGCCGATCAAACCGAGTTCTATCTTCTGTTGAAGGGCCGCGTGGCCACAGTTCTCGAAGTCGAGTTCGATTATAAGATCACGGCAACGTTGTTCAAGATCAAGACGGGCTCTTGTATAGTACCTCGCCACCTGCGTATCGAGAGAGAGCTCAAGCATCGCGATGCGTACTGTTTCGGAGCTGCTTGACATGCTCTTCAGAAAGTCTTCCGAATTAGCAGTCCAGACCTGTTCCTGGATTCTTTCTTTCGTCTTGTCATCAATTGGCAACCCTTCGTTAGCGCCATACTGCAAGCGCCAGGAGCTTAACGCGTCTTCAAGTAGTCTATCAGTCTGTAGTCGACAGTGCATGGCATGGGTCTCCATGCTTCCCAAACGTTTCTTCCATTCTTTATTGGCCTTTTCCTTCTTCTCCGCCATCTCGGAGCGACCAACTTCCGAGTCGAAATAGAGGTATAAATGCAGGAGACAAAAAAGCCTAGCCTCGCACGCGGCAGCAGTCTTGACGACCGCGCCCGTAGATAGGAGAAAGCCTCGTTCGAGCAGTCGGTCTACGCTGAGTTGGATTGATCGTTCCTGACCCATGATCGTACCACGCATATTGTTGAAATTGGAAACTGGACTCTGCTGCAAGAGTTCCGTCTTCTTGGCTATCTCAGAGCGCAACGACGAAATTGCCCATCTGAGCCTTACTGCGTCATTACTCCTGCTGTCGCTTGAGTGGAGTGGATCCTGTGCTAAGTCCCCTTCGACATATTCAAGAATATGCTGGAATGGTCGAGGAGGGCAAGAGTCGGATAAGAATCGGGCAGGACCGTCCATGACAGGCGAGAAGAAGGGGGCAGGGACGATTAGCGTAGCGTAGTAAATGATATCTTCTTATCTTATAGCAGACTTACGAGGTACAAAGTGCAAAAATGCTGGATTGGGATCTGAAATGTTTTCTATTGCCCATGAGGATTTCCAAAAGGGACGGAAGTCCCATTTTGCTCGCCGTTAACGTCTACTTGTTCTTGATACTTCTATAAAATCCTCCTAAGCCAATTCGCATCAATGGATGTATCGAAAGAGTCTGATTATTTCACGGGCATTTTAGCCCGTGCACGGGTAGCCTGATAAGCAGCGAACCAGTCCATACCTCAGAGATAGCCACCTCTGCAAAGGAGAGCAACGTAACTTTTTTTTGTACCCCGTTCGTACACCGAATGCCAGACCACGTCACTTTGCAAACGAACTTTTGGCAGTTGTTGAAACCTCGCTCTCAGAATCGATCCGATGAAACCTATGCAAAAGTCACCAACTTGTCCCTGCGAGTGAGCGACGTCCAAGCTTAAGGTGAAGGTGAAATCTAAAAACGAGGCAGCAGCTGAGTTCCAACATCGAACGAGAGTAGCCTTCCATAATAAGATCTCACATCATGTCGATCAGAATAACGTCATCATCATCGGCGACGCAGCCCGAGCCCCTGCTTATGCTGCCCGCTCTCAGGTCTCAGGCGCAGTCACTCCATTCTTGCTTTCAAACCACCATCTCGACCGTCACATCGACTACGTAGACTTTATTCTTGCCCAAGTCTTCGAAACAGTATGTCTGGAAACGGTGCGTAAAAGTCCAGCGTTTTCTTTTGTCGATTACTTCGCATGACTTCGAGACAATGTATGCATAGCTGACTGTATGCACATCTTCCAACAGGTTACATCGTCGTCTTCAATGACGAAGTTACTTCTGAACAGCTTAACAAGTATGTCGCGGAAGTCAAAGCAGATGGTGCGTTCATTCTCGCTCTTCCTTTTCATAAAGTTTGGTGTCCTGACAAGCTTTACAGGTGGCGAAATAGGCCAGCTCTTCAACCCTGTCCTGAACGGTTTCTCCGCTACGATTCCCGATAAGACACTCGAATCATTCAAGAGTCTTCAGGGAGATGTCATCAAGTACATCGGTACGTTCCGTTCCCGACCCTTGTTTCACTTTGCAGCGCAATACATCTCGCTGACTGGGCTTCCTTCAGAGCCGGATCAGTCCGTCCATATCACCCAACAACAGTAGTATTTAGACGCTGGGCGCACATTTGCTAATCGCACAATGGATGCGCCGGTCTATTATCGGAGACATTGATTACCTTAATTAGCAGGCTTTCTTCATTAACGAGCTGTACAATTATGATGTAAATGATATTGCCTGATTACCGTGATAACGACTTCAAACCAAGGAAATAAGACTTGCGAAGAGTGATACGTGCTTGAATAGATGGTCGTACCACCCAGTGACACCGTGTTGAACGATGGATCCTGCAAGGGATCAAGATCATGGTACATTGTGTAAACCACGCATCATGTGCAATTCATGGCCCAAGCTATCTGGTGCTCCATCCAAGGCCGACGAAATGCTTGCTCGTTCTCGACCACCTGAAATCAGATCCTCCTGTGTTGTCCTACGGCTTAGTCCCGTAGTAGGTGAGACCGAGCCTTGAGCAGCCGATGCTGCAGCCGACGCACCACACGCCTCTATCTTCTCAACCTTCCGTTTTGGTGGCTCGTATTTCAGCAGGCAAGGCGCCTCGAATATAGAGCCATCCCAGGCACTCGGGAGTGTGTTGTACATCGCAAAGAGCCATAAGGAAAATGTGAAGACGGCGTAGATCGAACCCCAGACTTTCAATATATGTGAGTCGACTGTGGTACCCAAGTTGATTGTAAGATTTGCGTAGACACCCTAGGGCACAATACATGATGTTAGTATACTGAGAAGATAAAGTATAGAATAACTCACGTTGGGGAAAATCATGCCCCAGAAGGTAACCTTGAATGGGAACCTGTTTTTTGAAAGAACGTCTCCCAAAGCAAGGACACCTAACGCGAGCCAACATGTCGCAAAACTCCATAGAGCAAAGGCCATCACCCATGCCAGCGTGTAAAGTATTTGAGGAGCAAGTTCGTTCGTAAACACGTTTGTCACAGCATCTCCTCCTTTCAGAGGGAACAAATCCCTCGAAATTTCGCCTAGTAATAAAAATGCATACCCCGATTGTCCGAGAGGACCCAAGGGAAGAAAGGCGGAGAAAATAGTGATACCTTCCGGAAGACCATGCACGATAAGTCGATGGAGATAGATCGAGAAAACGGCAATTGCGAGTGTGATGCCGATAGTGACGAGTGCCATACAAACGGCGAGAGTGAGGACGGTACGAGAAACGTCGATTGACGCGAGCTCCTGAGCAACAAGGGCTCCGCACGAAGACGCGACAATGAGCGTAACGATGGGAAGGAGCCAAACCATTGTCATTCCTGCTGTTTCATGATTCTGCCTCGTAAACCTATTAGAAACGAGAGGTCAGAAGGCTAAAACCCGGGAAGCAAATGAATCGAGGACAAACATGACATGAAGTTGCCCGAAGCAAGTGACCAATGCAAGAGCCACATCCAACCACCAGAAACCCCACAGCGCGTACAGAAATGCCTCGCCCCCATAGCCAAAGTAGTTGTAGACCACACCTGTGGCAGCCATGATGATTGTTGCGAATCCCATGGGGTAGCATCCCAGGTACAGGCTCTGGACGGGGTGGTGGATCATGCTCGACCATATCCCGCGGTAGATGGTATACCGAGCGACGGAACATAAGGTTAGGAGGATGAAAAACAGAACGTTGAGGCATAGGAAGAAGAATGCAGCAATTTGCATCCCTCTGCTCTTGCTGCCATACGGGAAGACATGAAAGAGCGACGAGATCGCGCCAGTACCTTTTAAGCCAAGAACTTAGTGCAGCCATTTCGAGACGACTAGGAGAACAGCTCACCCATGATAACTGCATACCATGCTGGAACAAAATGTCTACACAAAGTGGGTATAAGTTTCGCGTGAAATTTTACATGTTTGGTGCCGACGCACCTTATTCGTTCACTGAGCGGTTTGTAAGGCCTCTGCAGCATCTTAATGATATATTCTCAGAGAATATTCAAGTCTTGTAGATAAGCTGAAGAGAGAAAGCTTTAATGCACAATCCAAGAGATGGTAGACGGTGGTCCGGATCTCGCTGACTCGTTCTTCACTCCCCGAAATGGGATCGGAGTCTTCCGGAGGTGCCGCGGTTAACGTCGGCCTGCATGTAAGCCGTCGCCGATGACCTTATAAACCACACAGAGAGAGCTTCGCAGGTATGAAGGGGGCAAAGCAAAGGCCGAAGGAAGCAAGAGTTCAAGTGTATTGGAACCATTGTAATGGAATTCGCCTGACGTTGCACTGCACGGTGTTCGTCCAGTGTCCAGTGTAGTGCGTGAGAGCGAGCGACTCATCCTTGCCGGCGATGGCGCAATCCATAAATTACATAATCACACCAAACTTGTTCTTTAGGCTCGGAGAGGAACTCGATCACGGCTCTTACTGGCATATAATGATATCTTTCTACTTGTACACATATATTTACGCCCATTTAGCAATAATTATTTGTACATCGAAAGCATCTTCGAGCATGAAAAGGTGACATTGTCAACGCAAGTCAGCGCCAGAAATCAAATCTCCACTGGCATATACTCGTACTCTGACTTCTCATTATAATCACAACTATAATGTTCTCTCTCTCCGTCACATCCCCGAATTAGAGACACTCCCACTTTAAGCCCGTCCGTAACCTTTCTGTCAACGAAGTGCGACGGAGAGTCAAGTCCATTTACAAGATAAGTGTTGATGTGTTACTAACGGGTCGGAGAATCCCAACTTGAAGGACTTGAACAAGTTCGCATTCCGTCCCAAACTCTCCGGCATCTGAATAGTTCCTCCCTATGCGATGCTCGTTACGGCATGGGGTACACTTTGCATAGGTGTGTGGCAGTCCAGTAGACTGGAGAAACGTACATATTATTGTACGTGCAGTTGATGTTTTGACAGAAGAAGACGATGTTCTGTACGATACCAGCGGCTGTGCAAGACAGATGTTTGTTAAGCAGATAATCAAAAAGGAAAAAGAAAGGGAGACTTGGAGTAGAATCAAGACCGGAATAAGAGTAAGGGTACGCCGGCGTAGCTTAGCATTAGTACATAGGCCGCCATGACAGAATAGGAACTTATCTGAGAAGTGCTAGTGTGTACATGTACGTCGAGAAGTCGAGACTCTGACTTCTGAATGCGTGCGAGCGTTTCTCCTATTCAGGCAGTACACAAATTACGTAACGCCCCCCTGGCCTTGGTTTTTTTTGTTGTTGGCATTTCCATTCCATCAATATTGAGAACGGCCCTGTAGAATGTACAGTATCTATCAAATCAAAAGTAAGACTATGGTGAGTATATTCAATGTATTACAGCTCCCGACTAGACATATGTTAGCCAATCCAGAGGGAACTAATCCTCAAACCCTGGCATGCCGCTTCTGAAGGTCCCATAAGTAGGAGCGTCACAGCAATATTGTTAGGGAAAAAATACAGATGAGTATTGAAACATACTCCATGATTATAGCAACTCACGAAAAGGGAACAGATTCTGACTTCTTGCCAGCTCGCCCGTGGTCCTTTCCATCACTACGCTTTGCCCCCGTCCCGCTTGTTTTATCTTCTTTAGCCTTCGGGTCACTGGCGTGCGTCGCCATGCGGCTGCCTCCGGCCTCGCGCAGAGCTTCGGCGGCACTTTTTGCACCCTTCTTCCGCTCGATGTTCTCAACTTGAGTACGACTAAGATGTGTCCCATTCTCAAAGTCGATATTATGTCCGATACCTGGCTGATCTTTGATCCAGTTCTCCAACCTTTCGCGTATGCTTTTATAATGCTGAACCACCTCCCATTCAGACCAGCCTTTCGTCCCAGAATCAAAGGACCCAGAATCATCTGACCCTGCAAGAGCGCACTCTAGGTTGGAGCAGACCTTTGAGTAAAACTCCAGGCTACCTTGTTGCCGGTCTTCGATCTCCTCGGGATGATGAGCACAGTAGTGCGCTACATGGAAGAAGCGGAAAAGTTCGTATTCGAAGGTCGCTGCCGCCTCGACGACGCTGAAGTCCCAGCTCGATATGCCTTGAGTCTGGTCTGATGACTCCAATTCGCCTTTTAGGTCCTTGATTGCGTCTTCGATAGAGCGTAGCCTGCGTTGAAGTGGAGCTTGAGCAATCGAAAAGTTGTTGTCGTCAGTATGTCTATTCAGACGTTCAACAGTTTTATTGAGCGACTCTTTGAGTCCAGTAACCTCGTTCCTCAGCTTGGAAGCTTTGTCACGAGCATCGCCATCGGTTAACTTGTCTGGGTTGGGTATGATGTCGTTACTGAGGATCTTCGAGAGGAAGTCGGGATTGCGTCGATTGTAATCGGCCATATCGATTGGTGAGGGTGGCTTTCTGATGCAACTGGCAAGCACAGAAAACGTTGAAGGGAGATTGCTATGATGAGCAGAAGGCGAGTTTTAGGCAGCGAATTAAATAGACTTTTGCCCTCGATGCAAAGCATTTATCGGCCTAACATTATCGGAACTCATGACGTGTACTGGTCCGAGTCATCACCCCATTTTGCTCCGGCCACTTTTAAAAACTTGAAGCGGAAGTAAGTTGGCGCAAACATGAAAAGCTGGAAACCAGAGGCTGTCCGTGAGTTCGAGTTCAAGTTGGTAAAGGTAAAGGGACTGAGTTTTATCCTATATAAGATATCAGAAACTACGAATAGTGGATCTTGTCCAGAGTCGCAAGACCTAATAAACACGCGCTCACCTCTGATGTGCGAATGAGTTGTCCAACAAAGTTCAATGTTCGGTGTGTTAACTGTTATCATACGGGACAAAGTATGGAAGTCATAGAGACCGGGCCGGAAGAAGAATTTTAGCAGGTTGCAAACTCTGCCTATGTGACGTGAGCAAACGTAAAGAAAACATTCAAATTGCAAACGTACAATGTGTGATCCCAAACTTAACGCTTAAATCAGAAGAGAACTATGAATGACGATGGGTAAGCCTAAAGCTCTGATTCCGAAGTCATCTTCTAACGAAAAGAAAAGACGGAGGGAAGAAAATACCTAGACATCGAATACAAACTGCAGCTTTCAGTGACTGCAGTGCAAATCTTGAGAAAATGGATTGGAAAAAACAACCTGAGAGTAAGTTGCATGTCAGTAGTTTTTCGTACAAAAGTGTCTTCAAACGTGCTTACCACTTTAGTTATGCCTTATCAAGTGCAATGAATTTCAAATAACATGAGGTATCATAGTTTCGTTAATCGAAACTAACGCGCGGAAACGAGTACCTCATTGCTTAGCCTGAAGCTTGACGGTCTGGTGAATCGTATGCAAGTAAGCCAGAAGGCATGTAATAGGCCGGGGCCATATCGAGAGCATGATAGGTAAAGAGGCAATCCCAGGAGAAAAATATGTTCGAGGCGGAGAATAGTAGCGGTGATATTTCTCCCGGATATCTTCAAGAAGGAATCAGGGTCGCTTCAGTTGTGCTAGGACGTACTGAGCACTGTTAGAAGAGACTGGGTAGTAGAATGTGACAGATAGGCTGGACCAAAATAGTATGAGGTCGTCGGTCGTCACCGTAAAGTGCGTATCCAGCCATGCACCATCGTAACCCTCGATGCGTAATCACCCTCACTTCGTAGTGCATATACCGTTTTCCGAAAACTTGAAGGGGAGAGAGTATCACTGAAACCTGTCCTCGAAAATGAAACCTGGGCGTCAAGATCCAGAATTTTTTCTTGCGTAGTTCATCGTCCAACTCGTTGTCTGAGCAGAGCTACGAACATGAGTTCGTAAAGTGAGTATTGAAACGTAAAGGTGACGGCTTCAAACCTGTCATAAAGTTTGGAAACGAGCTACCTGAAAGTAGACAAATGATGTCATAGGCCTAAACGCATGAATTTTGAATCACTCATCAACGAGGACAGAAGGGGTAGAAAAAAATGGAAAGGACAGGAATATAAGTGTAAAACATAGGGAACAACAGCTTTGAAACCTGAAAAAAGGATATCAATACAGAACATTGGGCGAGAAGTGACTGCACCCACAGATCGAGGTCGAAAGGACGCAGAGCAATGAAGGAAGGAAAGACAACAGTTACTGATACACAGATCCGAATTCGAAGAAATGTTGTGAAGGAGAAGGGAAGCGAATCGAAGTTAAGACAAAGAAGTACGCAATAGTAATGATATTGAAAGGGGAAACCATTGAAAGGGACACGGGATAAACCTACTCTGAAGTTGAGAATAGAAACGCTCATTGAAGAAGGAAAAACGTTTTACTTTGGTCACAATTTTTGCTCTTGCACCAGTCTTGCATTTTAAGTTCGCTACCATGCTTCAGGCATAGGCGCAAAGTCGCCTGTCCAGCCGTTCTGTCCCGCGAACCGGAGGAAGATATCGTCTGACCCATTCGTCGGTATGCCAAGGTCCGTCAGACTCTGCAAAGTCCAATATCAGCAATTATACAAAAGCTCAAATACAGCGAACAAAAACGGAGACGTACGCCTTCCTGCAGCCACAACGGTAACGCTGATGGTCCGAAAAAACCGTCATCCGCAGACCCACTTGGACTCCCGCCTCCCTTCCCACCGCCGCCATTCGTCGCACCAGCCACAGCACCTCCCCAGGCAAGCCCCAGATCTTCTATTGTCACCGGCGCTGAACCAGGCATGGCCCCTAGCCCTACAGAGAGTGCGACGGGGTCAATGACGAAAGAAGGAGAGGAGGGGGGATATATCATATTAGGGGCGGAGGCTGCGTCTACGTTCGAGCCGAGAGGAAGAGGAACGTTATTGTTGGTGTTTGTGAGAGCGTGGTGTGAAGAGCCGTTCGCGCCCATGCTGGCGCTAAGCTTACGGCGGAGGTTATGCAGCATAATGCGCAGTGTTAAAGCGTATCTACAAACGTACAACAAAAGTTCCAAACAATATGTAAGTTGAGCTTCCGTAGTCGTCAATCTTATAGTAATCAGGGTACATTACCTTTCAGCAGCTACCTCCGAAAGTAACGACGCCAATTGGTCCACTTGCCCCATAATACCCAACAAGTCCAAATCACCAGGGAACAAATTCGCCATTTTTAACAAGAATAATCCCGAAAACGCCGCCGTTACGAGGCTATCATGCACTGCATACCGAAGCGCCGCACGATACGCGGTTGAGTTGAGGAAGATCGAAAGGCACGTCGATGCGGCGTCTTTAGCGTCAAATGCAAGCTCGCGCTGCTCAAAGGGCATTTTGTCCCAGGAAGCGCCTCTGAGAGCAACGCATACGAGCCATAGTTTGGCGTAATGTAATTCACCAGCCAAGATTTTGCGAGGGAGGGATTCCTCGTCCTGGGTTCTCGCTGTGCATAATTTATAGATTATTGGACAATGACAGTACAATAATATAAGATGCACGAACCATGTAATTCGTCGTTGTCAGCCCACCATTTGTCGAGAGCAACATTTGCCCTCCGAATGAAGGCAAGAGTATTATGGTTCACTTGTCCATTCGATGATGACAGCGTCTCGTATATTTGCGCTGTAACGCATGTGATTAGGAGAAAGCAATCTAGCGAAGAAACACACGAGAACTCACTTTTTTGCACCATCAGTTCAATCATTGATATCAATCTCACATCCGTTGGCGATGCCATTGAATGTGTCAACAACACACGGCAATGCCGGATCGACGTCTCGTCCCTCAGCACAATCGGACGACCGGTACCGAGACTCATTCTATAATCAAAATCACATCATACATTCAAAAATCAATGGGTCAGTATTCTTGAGCATCATTACTCAGCGGTAGAATGGAAGGAAAGACGAAGTGATAAGGGTTTAAAATGAAGAGGAAGAGGGAATAGAAAAGTAAGCGGGGTTGCTCGTTGCCCGGTACTCCGAAAAGAGCTCGCTTCCGTCATACGATCTATTATTAGGGGCTTTCGCTGGATAAAAATAGATCTCAAATGCTATCGGCATTCGGTAATGCCGGTCCTGACGTCAGGTACTCTGGACGGCCGAAACACCAAGCCCATCGGACCATTGCAGCTTTCATTCGGAGACTGGGAGAAGAAGGAAGGAAAAAAGGAAAAAAAAAAACTGAAACGGAACGCTCACTGATGGTCGAACCAATACAGACATAGCCAGATCCTAGCGGAAACAACTAAATAATCTCGTTAGTAAGATGCAGGGAAAGGTGCGAGACGAGAAGAGGGACGATAGTTGGGAGATTCGGAACGATGTTGCTAAGAAAAGCGTCTCCGTATTTGGGGACAGCAACGATTGTCTAAACAGAGCAGTATTTGGTTCATGTAAACCATGTGGGGGGTATGCCGGCAGAAACGCCAAAATGAAGGAAGGGAATGTGAAAGCTTTTCATATTTGGTTGACTTTACCCGTTCTCCAGTTATAAGTCGAGATACGGCGCAATTCAATCCAAAATAACCTCCCCTCCCCAAAAAAGAAGAATAGAGAAACTCACCCAAATCTCTCTCCTCCTCCTCTGACCTCCTCTTCGCCCCTGCCGGATCCGCCAACTTCTCCACCGCCCGATGCAGCCCCAAATCCAACGCCATCCGCATCGCATGCCCACTCGGCAACCACCCATTCGTACTCCACGCCGCCAGCAGCAACATCCCCTGCACCGCCTCCTTCCTCACCACGGGTCCAAACAGCGACGAACGTGCAATCCCCTGCGCTTCTTCAAGGCACTTGTAGAATGTCGGCGTTAGCGGGCCCGTTCCTGAGCGGATCTTGGAGGCGATGGCGAGGATGGCATCGAACGTCCATGGGGTACGTTCTTTGAGAGATTCGTAAGTGTCGTAGGAGGGGTCGAAGAGGGGAATGAAGAGGTGGCAGCCGGAGAAGAAGCTATAGTTTGGTTAGATGGAGGAATGGGATAGAGCTAATGTCTGAACTTGCATTCCGTAGAGCTCGCGAGCTTCAGCTTCGGACACGAGTCCCTATACAGAAATAAGACTTAAGCACAAAGAACGACCAATCAGTTACTAACCTTCTCAACAACATGTGGAAACGCATTCCTGGGCGTAGGTTCAGCTCTCTTCCGCTTCCGCACCCTATACAATAACATCCTATTAGTATTATATCTCACATTCAAGGGCGAAGACACAGCATACCTTGGTGGGGACGTGGATGGAGCTGCAGCAGCCTCTGCAGCAGCATTCGCAAGTCCTTGAAGAGCTTCAATAGGTGCATTCATCGATGACCTCGGCAGCGTATCCTCCGATTCATCATCTGACGATGGCGCCGTACTCGGCACGATCCCGTACGTGGCATATTTATGAGGCTAACGCACCAAGGAACAAAAGAACAGAAGAACAGAAGACAGTCAGTCCCCAAATCACACTTATCTAAAGCAACTGCAACTCAGAAATGGATAAGATGAACCAAACGCTCACCGGGGGCGCGAAGCCAGGCAAAGGCGGGAAGGCCCTCTGACCCTGTGGGCCTCTCCCGTGCACATGCGGCGAGTCCCCAGGCCCTCCTCCTGACGCTCCCGTCCCCGCACTACCCACGCCCCCGGACCCCGCATCTGACGGATTGAACAGGTCCACGGTTCCGCGCGGAGGTCCGTTCGCCGGCATGTATCCCCCATTGTTATTATTGTTATTATTCACGCCAGTGTTGGCGTTTGGCGCGTTGCGTACGTTCGAGTGTAGAACCTGAGGGATTGAATGGTGGTGTTGAGAGGGACTTACGGAGGCCTGGGATTGGAGGTGGGTGAGGATCCGGTCGAGGGAAGATTGGAGGCCGATCATTTGGCTTTGCATGACCTATTAGGAGTTGAATTCAGTTGTCAAATTTGAGGTTTTCATATCGGATTGGAAGATAAGGACAAGGTAGAGAGTGGGTGGGGAGAAAGACGAAAGGGACGTACGAGATATTGTCCCTCGAGCCGGGATACCCTCCTGTGAGGAGCATTACAAACAAACAGGTCAGATAGGCCAATAGGCCAATATCGAAAGCGTGGTGCGAAAAAAAACGAACTCTACGCTCCCATTCACCAGCGCCGCCTGATCTTTCTTTTTCTCTGGCTTCTCAAAAACGCATTGCGAGCCCGATAGTTGACACCGTCTACACGGGGCCTGGATGGGGGGAAAGAGTGGTATCAGTCAAAACAGATACAGACACGCGCACACATGCTTTAAAAGAGAATGGGGTCATCGTAGTCCATTAGAAACAGAGCACGCAGGCCAGACCGCCCATGAGGATGTTAATGCAATGGCAATGAGCAGAACGTGTCCCTCCCCCGGGCCGGGGCGGGTGCGCCGGACAGCTAGCGGAGGAGAATGGTGTCTAGGTCTGGGGAAAGCGGGGCAGGGGTGGGCCACTCAGGCCCGGGGCGGACGAAAGCGAGAGAGCGAGAGAGACAATCACAGTGGCAGAAATGATATAAGAACGGGGGCAGGCAGACGGCAGACGGACCTCTCCTTCACAACGGTTCTTCCCCTTCCTGCATGCCGTACACGCTCGTGCACCCCGCTTGGGGATGTTCGCCGACGACGCAGAGCCCGAGGCGTCTATGTTTTGCTGTTGTGCCTGTTGCTGCTGCTGCTGATGCAGATGGAGTGAGTTGTTGCTTGTGTGAAGCGAGATTGGCGTGGTGGGGGATTGAACGTCCATTGTTGAGGACGAGCTTGTTGTTGTTCTGCGACGTTTAAGAGGCTTGAGGTTCTCTGCGCCGTCGATGGAAGCGGGAGAGAGGGACATCACAGCGGGCGTTATGGATGTGTTATGTTATGGTGGAGGGAGAGAGCCGGGGAGAGACGGCGACGACGGCGGCGGTCAAGAGTGTATTGTATTTACTATTACTATTACTACTTACTACTAGCTCTTCTCAGGAACGCATTGACCATTAGCCATATGCTCTCCTACTCTCATGACCATTTACACCCTCCCTTCCGACTCTCGCTCATCGTATTTCCTGCGCTCAAATAACTTCATCATAACTCCCGAAAATGTATTCAAAAACAGTACTATAAGCTCGTTATTTTCGCCGCTCGTCTCGGACTGGATTGGACTGGATTGCGTCACTTCCCGCACAGATACGATCAATACCATCCAATTCGTTTCTGATCTCCATCCCAATCACCGTCTCAGTGCACTTCATTCTGACAAGAATGGGGACGGAAATCCAAACAAGAGGGCTAGTAGCCGGAGTTTGATGTGCCGTTGCGGAAGCAGTCTCGCTGGCGTCCGCCCACTGGCACCCACACTTACCCTTACCTGTGATTTCGGATACAAACCTCGCCCATTAAGCCCAAAGCTTCCCAAAAGCTTAATCTCGAGAAAATAGACTTCTTCATCATTCTTTCCCGCCCAAACTCCATCGCTCCAAAGCACCTTTCCGTACGAGATCAGAGCAGCAGACTCAAGTGCAGCTAGATGTCTTCCTTCTCCACAATTTCTACCACATGCGTAGTCCTCCCACCCACGCTCGCGACATCTTCGCACTTTCGTTCCTCAAGCTTCCTAACACTACCTCGCCGGTCCGATCAAAGACTAGATCATGACAGATTCTGTGTATATTGCTGGCGTCTTCCTGAATAACGTAGGTCAGCACCGGACCGCCGCTGAACATGTGTTGGTCCACTCACGTTGACGGGAAGGCCCGAATACGTTCATAAAAAAACAACCCGATCCTAATCCGTCGACTTCTCGTAATTTCGAAGTTTCCCCCTAAAGGACTCGAAATCAATGAATACGCGCAATGACATATGAAACTTGCACATACTCTTGCAATTGCTTGACTTCATGCTAGGCACCAAACGATCGCCTGCCGACGAGTGCATGCATGTGTTTGTCCGTTGGATAAAGTCAAAAAAGAGGAAACACAAGAGATTGTCTGGTTGGAAGACGCTGAGCAAGAATGAGTGGAATCGTACGTTACCATACGGGGGCTGCAACAATGAAACCAGATCCCTTTTTGAGGACGAAGTCAGCATCGGTGCTAAGTTTACCTAATGAAGAAAATGTGTCCGAGTTGTTGTAGGCAAACAATCAACCTTGAGTTGATAAGGAATAGAGGAAGGGAAGCTCAGAAACAGGAGAGTGTGGCGGCCAATTCTGGACGCGCAGCCGCCGACAGTCTCAAGTAGGAAGGCCCGTCGTCAGTCTTGCTTGAAAATGCACTGTTAGGTTAGTAATAGAGTATCGCTGGTTTCGTCTCTGCCGGTAAATGTGTGTGACCCAGGGGTCGTATCAAACCACGCGCCTCAATCTAAAATCGAAGAAAAGAAAAGGGATAAAATGAACCGTCTCGTTTCTCGGTCAATACACGAAATGAATACAATGTATAAGAACAAATACAATGGCAATCAGAACTAAACCATTCGTGTGATGTGGTCGAAACCACATCGAATGAAGACTTTCAAAAAAAATCTACTCTTCATCGTCGCTCTCGTCTTCCTGCTCTTCGAGGAACTGGAATTAAGGTCAGTAATTCCATTATATGACAATCGGCGATAAAAAGGGGGCAGGTAGAGATTTTACAAACCTTGACAAGCGGTTCAGTGGCCTTGAGGAAGTTGTTCTTCCCTTGCGGCTTCGCGCCCTTCTGATGCCAATAAATAATGGCCTGGGCAGAAATACAATCTTTATTATACAACACCTGCAAATCCACATACCACGTCAGTCCACTCTTTTGATAATCGACAACGTAAGATAAAACACCGGAAATCACCGTACCTTGAGAAGCTGAGTGAACGCCTTCATTACTCGCGCTTCATCATAACAATACACCTGTACGGCATTGATTAACGCCACTTGCGTCTTCGCGTTATCGCAGAACGGCTCCAAAACCGGCGCATATTTCTATTTGTAGCCAAAGAACACATGGGTCAGAGATACCGGGTCTTATCGATGGAATTAATTTTTTTACAGTGACATCGCGGATAATGTTGGCTTCGAGCTGATCGGCGCGGGAGTTCCAGTCGACCTGGGCCATGCAGCCTTGCCAGATGCAGCCGACGAAGTCAGCTGGAGGCATCTGCATATCATCCATCGTGGTTTTAAGAGATTCGATCATCTGAAAGATAACACGACCGTTAAAAAGCTAATATCGTCGCAATAAGCAATATAGACACACCTCGTCTGTCGTACGCTCTTCGTCTGCGAAGAGCTCTTTCATCGTTTTCACTACACTATCCTTTGCAGCAGCGTTCTGCTTGCGCATGAACCAGTCCGCTACCTGCGGCAATCCTGCTTTCTTGAAATGATCCTCCAAAATCTTTGGGTCACGTCTGTTTCCAGGAAGGAAAAGCAGAAGGTCCTTGATGCCATGTTTGCGCAGATTGCTGCTCAGGTTGTCCATCGTCTGTTCGGCCAAATAGGCGCGGAAAATGACCGTGATGAGCTCCAACGCAAGATCTGCGATGGCATTACATAAAATCAACTAACGAATCTTGAAAGAATAACTCACTATCCTTGACGAGGTGATCCTTTGTAAGGGTAAGCAACGGCGCGGTTGTGGAGAGCTGTTGGGCCATGATCAAACCGCATGCGAGAGAGAACTTGTCTCTCTGATCAGCCGGCCATCGGTTCATGTACTGGATCAAGCCAGGCAAAGAAGTTTGCTCAAGCGGTCTCTGGAGGTACTTGTACCTACAGCCGCAGACATCTTCATTAGTATATGTGTACCAAACAACCGTAACTACGTCTGAATAATACATACCTTCTAGTAAGCTTGTTAAGAACGTCCACGTATTTCTTCATGTCCTCCACCTCGGGCGGCGATTTGGCCTTAAGTACAGAGAACGGAGACGAAGGAGCGTTATCCTGGACGTAGCTTCCTCCCGGTTGGAGGAGACCTCCAGCGAAGAAAATCTCGTAGAAGGCTTCGGCATACTTGAGAAATTCGAGTGTGGATCCAGCTTGCACAAGTTTGTTGTAGTATCCGTCAAAGTCTCCCTCTGGAACGGTCTCTAGATGTTTATAGAGCTGGTCTCTGAAGACTGTAACGAAATCATCAGAGATTGTACATCAATGAATGTCGGTGCTGTGTCTGTGGAAAACGTCAACTTACCGGCAGGTTCGTGTTTAGCTTGGGCTTGTGCAGTCCGTTTTCTTGTCTTAATCTTCACGCCTGAGAGCGACGGCTTGGATATGGTTGATTGCTGAGACATGCACTAGTTGTCCTCGAGTCTATCGAAGGCTGTTGTGAGAAGGAATGCAGTGGAGGATGAGTTGCGATTCAAGTTTGTCTTTGGTGTCGAGCGGCAGCTTTTCTCACGGTTCTCCAGCTGCGCACTTCGCTGCTTCAGATCGATCGACTCAGAACGCCGGGCAAGATCATATCGCGCTTAGGTTTGGACGCAGAAGTGAAAAGTTTTTTTTGGTAAAAGAGATTGCTAGAAGACGAATGTGATATGTGCAGATTGTTGCTAAGTGCGATTATTGAAGATAAATATTTGTAATATAAACGAATATTAATTATTTTCATCCGACAAGACATTCCGCAATCATTGAATTTTAGGGGGAATAAAAGTCGAAGAGATCTAGTGGTCGCGCTGGCGCCTTAGCTGCTCGCCATGGCATTCTTCTTTCAATCCTGTGGTCTTTTCTGTCCCGCGCTTTCAGAATCGGGAGAGCATCCTTCCCAAGTAATTGTAGTTCTTCGTCTGTTATGAAGTCCGCTCGATCGACCAAGCTCCGAGCGGACACCCGATACCAGTTTGGAATGTCGTACTTTCGTGACATCTGAATTTTCCAGGCATCGTGTTCTGGTCCACGGGTCATCTGGTCTAATTTCCCAATGACGAACTGGCGCGCATCCTCAAACTCCCACATGTATGACAATCTCAATAGCGTCAAAAGTTCCTTGGTCTCCATTGAGAGATCCGTTGAGAAAGCCCTTTTAGACAATTAAATTGGATGTCAGAGCATGATCATTATTCAGAAGAGAATACCATTTACCGCTTTTGTAAGAACCTCAAGAAGGTTCTAAACTCATCAACCGTAACGCCTTCAAGAAGTAAGGGGTTTTCCTCCTTCGAGCCATTGCATGAAGTATGCGGGGGTGAAGACTGAGAGAGTATCGTTTCAAAAAACTTGGACTCTTTCTGGAACAACATGCGATCCACTTCGAACAGAGTGTCTGCGACCTAAAAAAAACTCTGCACATCATTGCCCGCCCATATACTCAAAATCAGGATATGATGGAAGGCATACCTGCACAAACAGCATTGAGATAGAGAATTCATCATCTCTGTACAGTTTGGCCCTCTTCACGGGCTCTTCGAGCTTTACCGATTCTTCCCTAGGTCGTTTGCCAGCGGTCACCATAATTCAATCTTTAACAAGGAAATAAAAGGACCAAAAGAATTAGAAATATACAACAAGTATCAATAGGACATACTCACACCCTCAAAATGATAGGTGGTGTACGTGAATGTGGGACTTGGGAGAGACTTCCGGCCTGCTTGAAGTTGAAGAACGGGAACATCGGGGATGTCGTTGCAGCTGTCGGCTCGCATCACTGCCAAATATAGCAAGTAATTCGCAGGCCCAAGCATTTTCGGCTCTCTAAGCATCAACCGCCCTTTCGATTTCGATTTCTTTCAGTCTTTTACGATCTTTGTCTTGCGCAAATTTCTGTATAATAAGAGATTGGGCCATCAAACAAGCACATCATACAGATACAAACAAGAAGTTAATCAACATCAAACGCAACCTTCTCGCAACCATCGCTCACTGCAATCATTTTGAATGTATACTCGTATCGAGCCTTGTCTTTCACCCAGCAATACCCGCAAAATCGATTCTGGCTCGTGTTATGGCCTCCAGTCGAACATTCGTAGACGTGGTCGCAATTTAAAATATGTTCCTTAATCTGGGTGCTCCTTTGTTCGCGAAGCCGGAAGATCTTGAGAGTATCGTCCAGGCCCAAGAGTCTGGCTTCGTCATCTGTCAACGTTTCCTCTCGATAAACCAAATCTTCGATACCCGGACGGAGCCACTCTGTCAAGCCATACTTGCGCGCCAGACTGATTCTGTGCGCAGAGCTCAACTCGGTTTTATTGTCTAGCTCGTCCACCACCAATTGCGTCACGTCCTCGAACTCCCACATACAGGCAAGATGCAACGCCGCCTCGAACTCTTGCAACGACAACGCTACTCGGATGCCTTTATAAAGTCTGCCTCGTACCATTAGCTACCGAAGTGAATCAATGAATCTTCTTAAATCACTCACGGCTCTCTCAGTACTGTAAGAAAAGCTCTGAACTCTTTTGCCGAAATGCCTTCCAGCAGGAGAGGGACACTCTCATCGGATCCTTCGGCCGAAACAGGGAGATCGAACATATCCCGGAAGATTTTTGAGTCCGTCTCAAATGGTTTTCGGTCGACTTTAAACAAAATGTTTTCGACCTATTATCCCAGTCGTAGGACGGGATCAGTACGTGAAAGACGATTTCCGATGCACACGTACCTGAAAAATAATTGGCCGTATGAAGTGAATATCATCTTCCACTACATCGAGTTGGCCTTGAAGCGGAGAGGTCATAGACAGCGAGGAGCGCGCAAGGGGGTGCGCTTGTCGATGTTGTACGACTAGTAGTGATGGAGTTGGGGAAGTTTCAACGCACTTTCGAACCCTTCTTATACTCTGAAAAAGGAAAACCGGTACTGTTGCCTTTTATTGGCTTTACTTTCCACGGTTTCAACATGCCATGAGTCATGATCTGTACGAGTACTGGTAGAGCATAACTGTTGCTTTTTTCAGAGAGATGCGGGCGCTATGAGAAAACTGATCAATGATCCGGTTTGTAGAAGAGCTGATCTCTGATAAACAACACTGATGTAAATTGTTCCCTTTTTCCTTTTTGAAGAGAGTTTTCGTTATATTTGGCTCATTTTGAATTCGAGGAGGTCATCAAGGTTGACGGTGAGTAGTAGTAGTTGGGTCGTTGCGTCGTCGTCGGCGGCGATACTGTCTCGCGCAACAACCAAAAATAGCAAGTGATTCACATGACTTGCAAGCTCAACGAGTCGATCAACTCTTCCGTCCGTCTTTGTCTTTGACATTAATGTTGCACTGCGGGTGCTGCTCTGTTAAAGTGTTTTACGATCGTTTCTCGCAATCTTAAGTGTTACAAGGTAACGAACTGTCAAAAGCATTTCACGCAGCATGCAAAGATGTAAAGGACTCTAATCAAGGTCGTACTCTAACCTCTCGCATCCATCAACTACAGCAGCCATCTGGAACGTCGCATCGTGCCGAACCCTGTCCTTGACCCAACAGTAACCGCAGAATCGATTCTGGCTCGTCAGATGCCTCCCATTCGGGCACTCATAAACTTCGTCGCAAAATAGAATGTGATTTTGGAGTTGAATCATCCTCTGCTCGCGGAGACGAAGAACCATCAGAGCATCGTCCAAGCCCAAGATCCTGGCCTCGTCGCCTGTCAACACTTCCTCTCGATAGACTAACTGGTCAATACATGGACGCAGCCAGTCCCCCATCCCGTATTTTCGCGCCAGGCTGATTTTGCGCACAGGGTCTATTCCGATTTGGTCCAGTTTCTTTGCCGCCAATCGCCCAGCATCGACAAACTCCCACATATGAGCAAGATGTAGCGCCGCCTCTAACTCCTGGTCCGACATTGTCAAGTCTTCATAAAGTCTGACTATCGCTTTCAGCATGTATAAATATGTTTCAAATCAATTTTTATCACTTACGGTGTTCTCAATACCTTAAGGAACGCCCTGAAGTCATTCGCTGTAATGCCTTGGAGCAGCAAAGGATTGGTCTTGTCGGAACCCTCATTTGAGTTAGGGAGACAAAACATATCCCGAAATACGATCGATTCCGTCTCAAATGGCTTGCGGTCGACTTTGAATAGTACATTTTCGACCTACTGACGCGTCAATGCGACCATACGATCACGAAAATGATTCTCGGCGCATAAACATACCTGGAAGACTATGGGGCATATAAAATGATCTTGATCTTCAGTAACAAGGAGTTCACCTTGAAGTTGAGGGGCCATTGGCGCTCGATAAGCTAAAGGACTGCGCTCGCTGGGACTATGCTAGTGATAGAGCAGAGGAAGGGGGTAGCCACGCACCTCGCCAAGCTTTCTTATACCCCGGAGAATGTGTACTAAATTCTCTTACCAGTATTGTTTTCCGCAGCTACTTTCATGAGTCATCAGATCCTTAGAATGGGATTCTAGCTTCATCAGAATTCAGATAGGAGGTATCTTGCAAATGAAGAGGGAGGTATTGGCATGCCCCTCACTTTGCAACAACTTAATTCAGGTTGTGAACTCCATCCTGACTTTCTGTGAAGCTTTTCTCCGCAGTATTGCACTCGCCGGAAGACCCAGCCTCGTCCACATGTGTCTCAAAAAGTCGAACAACTGCTTTTACATCGTATTTCGCTTGATCGTGGTCTACTTAATTTGGATTGTCGTTGCAAGTTGGTGACGACAGAAGTTGCGTTTCAAGAATCAACGCCCCCTCGACCCTTGTCCACATCAAAAACGACCTCACCACAACCATCCTTTACTTTGGCCATTTTGAATGTCTTTTGATTCCCTCCCCCATAACGATAAATGCAGAATCGGTTCTGGTCCGTAACATGACCTTTTGGGAAACATACGCATCCTCACAATTCAGTATATGGTTCTGTATTGGAAATAGCCGCTGCTCGCTCCCGTGAAGGATCGTGAAAGCGTCAGCGGAACCAAGTTTGACCACTTCTTCGTCTACCAAGCTCTCTTTTCGATGATTCCAGCGAACTACGATAAGATTCTGTTTCCTTCAACTGTATGAGCCGCAAATGGTGCTATTATCATTACTTACATGAAAACTAAATTTAGATAGTAGGTCAAAGTTGAGATTTAGTCAAATTCACGGACGGAACAGTCGCTTCAGACTCCGAGGATCCCGAAGCTGGGACTTCCTGTCTGGATCTTGATGCGGAGATTTCGACGCGCTGATGACGCCTCTTTCGTTTCGAAGCATTGACGTCGTCGGATATGAGGTCCACAAAATTTGCGCTAGATCCCGCACGCGAATAATTGTAAGGCTGATAGTACTGTTTGTATAAGTTATTCAGAGTCGACTTCATTGACCCGCTAGACCTGGTTATGAAGAGTAGATAAGCTTCATGGTCTCTGATCTATCAAGAGAGAACTCACGCACTGCGCCTTCGGACGTTCTTTGAGCGCCTTTTTCTTTTTCATGTTTATCTCATGCTGATGATCAGATTCAACTTCCTCCCATTTCCTCTGCTCGGCTGTCGGGATGAGTACCCGCCGCTGCATAGGGCCGGCACGTACACGACCCGCGCCTATACGGGCTGCATCGTATGTTCGTGCTGTACTCGTCAATCGCAATCCGTCGAGTAGTGACTGTGAGGCAATAGGCAAGAAAGGCTGCAGAAGGATCCCACATATTCGTAGCGTCTCGCGAGCCCAGACAAGTAAATGGAGGACATCTCTGGACTGAGTTTTCGGCGACCAAGGTTCGATTTGCGTAATCTCCCTGTTCAGCAGCGAAAGAACGTTCACAATAGATTGCGTAGCCTCTGCTACTTCCCGTCTCTGCATGTGATAGCATACTTTTCCTCGTAGAACGTCCAACATATCACGGAGTTCCGATGAGACAATTGGCTTCCCATCCGACGTTTCAGGCTCGGGAAGGTCTGAATATAAGTACGGGCGTTGGCTTGGGACAGCCGTGTTTCCCTCTAATCTGGCAAGGTAGCCCACATAGTCTTTGGCGTACTCTGTTTCTCCGTCTAAACCGCGTGTAGCCGTCCTGAACCAGAAATCTTCTTGTTCGTCATCATAGTCCTGTGAACCTGGTTCTGGGAGGGCCATGTTCGCATTTCCCTTCGTCATGAGGATTTTCCGATGCAGCGGCACTTCACTGAGTACGGATGGAAGCCTGTCCAATATCTTTTGGGACTGCAAGCGAAGGAATATGTTTCCTATTGTTGTACGTAGCTCTCCTTCAGACTTTTGCAACTGATCAACATTCCAGTCTAGCAAGGGCAAACATGTCCGTCATCAAGTCCAGCACAAGAGCAAAATCGAGGGATAATGCAAATACTGACCAACATCGGATTTGAAGTTGCCCCCAGCACGAGCAAGATACCATCTAACGTTATCGACACCATGTTCCTTGAGAATGGCTATGGGGTCAATGACATTCCCTACCGACTTCGACATTTTAGCTTTGTTGACAGTCCAATGTGCATGCGACAGTAAGGACTTTGGCAGAGGGATCCCGAGGGCCATGAGGAATGCTGGGAAATAGACAGCGTGAAATCTAATAGACAACTTGAGGTTCATCACCAAATCGATAATATAGCACGTACCGCAGGATATCCTTCCCGATGACCTGAAGGTCGGCGGGCCAACCAGAGCTTTTTTCAGTATTTCTGTCGGCCCACGGGTAACCTACACCCGTCAGGTAGCTAGTCAACGCGTCCAGCCAAACGTAAATAGTTTGACTCTCGTCACCCGGGACTGAAATTCCCCACGATAGACGTGATGATGGCCTCGAGACAGACAAATCGGGCAAACTTGCTTCGTCTGGGGAAGAAAGGATATCCATAACTTCCTTCCTTTGATGTGGTGGATAGATTGCTGGTAGTTCACAGGTCAAAAAGGGTTACAAGGATACAGTAAAGCCACCTACCATCGGGATTTTCTTCAAAATGCACCCTCAAACGATCCTTGAACGCCGAAAGCCGAAACTTGTAATTTTCTTCTTCTGACCATTCGACAACATTGCCAGTCTCAATCGACACTCGTTCTTCTTTTCCTGTTCTCGAGTCCACTCGCAATCGCGTTTGTTTGTCGGTGTAGAAAGCCTCGTCTGAGATGGAGTACCAACCGGAATGCCTTCCCTTGTAGACGAAGCCCGAGGCTTCCAGCTTTTTCTAATAAACGTCGCAACGCTTCACAAAGGCAGTGTTACGGATGAGTAGTAACGTACCCATAAAGTTTGCACGCCATGATGATGATTGCCTGCTGTTGTCCTGACAAATTTTGTATGTGTTATCATTGCCCTTCTCGTCAGGTCCTATCAAGGTATATTAAAGAGGGTGAATCGCAAAAAGATCAATTTTTCTCACATCGAAGGCATATCCTAGCAGGTCACAGAGCTCCTGCGGTTGCACGCCTTTATCTTGTGCTGCCTTTTGTATTTTCATTCCATGTTCGTCTGTTCCGGTGATAAACTTTACAGGCCGCGAGGGGGAAACAAGGCGGGCATATCGAGCGTAGATATCCGCTATGACGAGGGAATAGAGGTGACCGATATGAGGAACTGTGCGAAAGCAAACAGCTGCTTCAGGTATCTGCCCTCTCTCTCTATAAGTAGATCCAGTACTCACCTGCATTAGGATAGAATATAGGAGTTGTAATATAATAAGGTTTGACGCCTTGAGTACTAGATGGTGTTTGAAGACCCCTCCAACTTTGAGACCTTGAGAAACCTAGCCTCGACGTTTTAAGTCTAAGGGACGCATAATGACGGCGCGTCACCGCAATCAGCATACAGCTTAGGATGCTAAGGAGCGCGCTTCAAATGAAATAGATTTTGGAGAGCAAACAGGCTGATGGTGGTGGACAACTTCAAGACCCCAGAGCAAGACGACACGTCGGGAGCCGGGGAGGGCGCGCCGACAGGAAAAACGTCGATCGCGAAATTACGCTCCCAATCCATCGTCTCAACCGATAGCACACATGCACTGATGTAGCTTTCTCAAACTGATCGCGACGTAGGCAATGTCTGCTGAAGATCCAATTACGCCAGCTAGTGAAGGAGTGGCGCAGGCTTTGATTCCGGTTGAAGTGCTGTACTGTGGGGGTAAGCTGCAAGCTCCATTGCTACATGTATGAAGCTAATCTTATCCGCGAGGACAGTCTGTACATTCCCAGTAGAGTACTGCGAATTCGGCGAACATTTGACGAAATGCAAAGAATGGCTACAAAAAGCAAACCCAGATATGTTTGAGGAGCTCTACAGCGAAGGTGCGCTGAGAATAAAACCTGAGATTCTGGGTGCATGTCGCTAACATGCTAGGGCATGTCAGCGGCTTTACAAGCGAAGATCGGCACCCTATCGCTAGATGCACAAAAGAAGCTTGAAGAAGATGTCCTGAAGGCCGAAAAAAAGGCAGACAAGAAGGCAGATGCTGCTTTGAAGAAGCAAAGGGTAAGCAATTTGAGCCATATGCTTTTTAAACGTTTATGGATCGCGCTTAGGAATCCCCGGTGATTATCAAGCGTATTGAGAGAAACAAGAGGAAGCACGTCACTTCAATATATGGCCTGGAAGCTTTTGGTCTGTCCTGGTAAATTATGTCTCAATCAATGTACTCACTGTTCCACGAACTAGACATTGATCTGAAGAAAGCGGCGAAGTTCTTTGGCAAGAAATTTGCTACAGGCTCATCTGTTTCGAAAAACCCTCAAGGAAAGGATGAAATTGTAATACAGGGAGATGTATCCGGAGATGTCATGGACCTCATCAGTGATAAGGTAGACTTCCTACATGTAGTTCCGGAGGATAACGTTGAACTGGTGGAGGACAAGAAGAAAAAAGACGCAGCCTAGCGCTTGTTGTATCACAACGATTGTACAGTTCCTTGGTTGATCTTTAGCATGATTACGGACACGAGCAAACGAAATAGCATTATTGTGAATTGTAAAGTTATACTACTAACGAAACATGCGTTATAAACACCAAGTCCAAGTAAAGGGGGAAGACGGAAACGGAAAGAATGTGATAAGCGATACAGTGGCTATTGCAGTATAAATAAAACGTTGCGGTATTTCTAAAAAAAATAGTGTAAATTATAAATAATCTCGCAATAACTGACGGTAGGTATAAGACCATCTAGGCCTCAACCTCGAGTTCTGCCTGCCAGACATCGCCACCAACGTTGTGGATGGCATTGAGGATGATATGGTTAACACCAATACCTCCAGGACCGACGCGCCAAGCTGCATTCGCACTGGAAATCGGCTGTCCGCCGCATTTCTGGAGGGGGAGGATCAGAAATGACACCAAAACCAGAATAAGTGTCAAATAAACGAACATGGATCCATCCCGCTATATGCTGCGAGATGCTCACGGCAAGGTTTCCCCTGCAGTTGTGTCCAAAGTCAATAGTGATGAGTGTTGCAGCAGCTGAGTATCCGGGCCACTAAATGAACGGATTAAGAGTCAACCCCAGGTGTCCATCCGACTCCGATTCACTTACCGAGATGTAGAGCTTGATGGTGGAGGCGCCTCGGACCACCATCTCGCTTCCATGAGATACGATACCCGAACCTCCTGCACTAAGGAGGTCGCGGAAGCGTACACCGGGGCGCTGACTGCCAGAATAGGCAAACCAGATTGGACCGGAGGTCGGGGGAGAAGTAGCTTTGTAGGCCTTGAGAGGGACTTTCATAGTGTTACCGAAGGCAGACATGTCGTATATGCAGGTGGATTGTAAAGTAGATAGGAAAACGTTTGAACTTAGAGATAATAGGAACTTGAAGGAGCGTGAAGTGTTGAACTCGCAGAGTTTTCGAAGAAGTTGAGGGCAATAAGGATAATAGAGTAGAAGACTTAGTGGGTCGCACAGCGACTGCAGGGGTAGACAAGAGGAAATCTAAGAGGATGCTGAACCAGAGCCATTCTAGAACAAGTTTTATATGTCGAAGTATCGACTTTGAAGTGGCTACAGCAATGGTTCGAGCATTCTCTTACAATGAGACGACGTTCGACAAAGCTACATGAATGCTTGAAAGGCTAAAGGCAATGGTTTACAAAGAGAAGATGCATTATGGCGAGCCGCTCAATAGAACGAAAGTATACCAGAGGTTCCAAAGGGTAATGTCTTGCTTTTCGGACAGAAAGCTCATACCGCGTGTATCTTTTGCACGATAATAGATTCCAGAGTAGCTGCCATTGTTAAGTGCTGTCCATACAAGAAATCTTTTCAGATAATCGCATTGTGCATGTTGGAGAATAAAGGACTTTAGGAAGGCTCTCGTACGCACGAGGCGCATCCCGCGCGCGACAAAGGGAGGCTCGTGGAGTCGCAGTGGGCGAGGTATACAGAGCGTGTATTCGCATCGCATTGTCGAAACGAAAAGGCATGTTTGTAGCCGCTTAGAAAAAAGGTATTGTCCGTCACATAACAGACATTATCCGAGGCGGTTCCCTTTGACGAAGAACAAGTATGGTGAGCCTGAGATCGAAATCCACATCTTCAGATCGATCGTCTTTGAGTATGTTGCTTCCATGGCGAAGGCAGCCACTAGACTTCCAGACGCCAAGGCACGAGTTTCTCAGCTAAGCCAGTGCAGCGAAAGTTTCCGAGACGGTGTTGGGCGGAGGGAGCTGAGAGCTCTCGTTGGCTGACACAGGATTTCAGTGTGGACCCGCCACATCCCAATTTGGAAACTCGCGTACCTGAGCGCCTCTTGACATTACACAGGAATCTACTGAAAAGCTTCGGAAAGTCAAAAAAAAGTCTGAATTTGCTTCATTTTCTTCACTGGCACAAGAGAGGGTTCTACGTACAATCTGACAGAGCCGTAAAAGGAGGTGAGGACAAGTCGAGAAAATTTATTTACAAGTAATGTATGCGCGGTACGTTTCCGTGGGTGTTAACAAGATCTCAATCAGCAAAAAAAATCAAAGCAGTATAGCAAGCTATCCAGATGCAGACAACGGAAAGTTAAGAATAAACATTTTCAATGAGGAACTGAACGGTACGAAGTGAATATCAAGAGAAGGGAGAAGCACACAGAATTACACATCAAAGCAAATATGGGAGAAGGTTTCCGAAGAAGTGATTCACAATTAGACGGAGACTTGTCACGATCCGCGAGGGCCGAAGCGCACGATCCAGTCGCCAGATGCGACGGAAAGTAGCTCGAGGCTCATGAATTGTGTCTGACCGAGCAGGCAATCGACTCGCCTCAGCCCCCCATCTCTCGCCGACGCCGGTCCCAGATTGGCGCTGGACGATGTTGGGGATCCGGACGTTGAGGGTGCGGAAGAAGAACTCCCCGGTAATTGGAAAACGTTTGACGAGCTTCGAGGTCGTTGATGTCGACTAGAAGCATGATGAGCGCGCGCAGTGTCTCGTGCCTCAAGCGCTGGATTCGGAACTTGAGATGAGTTCCGCGCAGCTGCAGCGGCGGTAGCAGCTCTTCTATCTTCCACTTCGCAACGGTCGTAGAAAGCACGCGCCACCGAATCCTTCATACCCGGAACAGGCAAGTTCGCGAGGGCATCGTATTCGGCGTGAGTCATGCGGCGGCGAAGGTATCTGTAAACTTCGATAATGACGTCTTGGACTGTAATGTAATCCGGGCCATCAATGGAGCTCCGAGAGGAGGCACTACGGGGAGAGTCGCCAGACCTTGAAGTCCCAGATCCAGAACCTTGCCCCACGTCGCGGTCTCTGACTGTGATAGATAATGGCTCCCAATTAGAGTGAAGTGAGCAGTGGATTCGCATCTCCCGCGTGGGCGGAAACGTTGCTGCCTCGTGCAATTGTTCTGGAGGGACTGCAGAGAACGTCCGGTCAGGATTACGCAAATGAACACTGTCGTCCGAAGGCGTATCGATAGCATTCCAGATCAATCTTGTTGAATGCGAATTGGCGAGGAAGAAGTGTAGCGTCGAAACGTCACTTTGAACACTCTGGTCGGAGCGATTCCGCGTATGAGAAGCATTTGATAGCCTGCGTTGAGCTTGGCCTCGAGGACTCAAAGGTGAGAGGCTCTGAGGCAGTCCCGACATACCAAGGGCATTAGGACGAGTCGACGATTGCTCGTGGGTCCATGATCGCCTATCTGGGCTCCGGATAGGCGGTTCGCCTCGGCCACGATGAGGCGGCGAAAATGGAATCGGAGACGCTCTGACCCGAGGTTCACTGACGAGAGAGGAGATGTTCGTTGCAGGTGTGGCGGGGGACGCTGAATCTGCCACAGACGATACATCATCGGCAGGCAGAAGGATTGGCGTATGCAGGGGTGTGGGGGGGATGAATGTGCCAGTTTCATCGTCGTACGATGTAGCGAGTCGCTCGGCCCAACGTACTCGTCGCTCCCTGACGGGCTCAGACATCTCGAGAGCTGAGATTCACTGAGAAATAGGTGCGAAGCTGGTGGTTCCAAGTAGAGAAACGATGAATAGCTGGTGTGGATGGCGAAACAAGGATTGATATTTATACTTCCGTGGCTGTATTGAGTATGATTGCGCCCCCGGAACCTAAGAAACACTGCCCCAGAGAAACACCCAAGGATTCATAATCGAGCATTTTTGACATGACTCGGTATCTGTTTTTTGAAAACCAGATTTCTAGCCGAAGGACCGCCTTCTTTTGATGCGAGCAACCGATTGCCTACAAAAGGTAATATGACGAATACAAGAGAAACTGCCACGCGACCGTACCTATTGTAAGTGCACTGATGAGTCTTGATTGCGTTCCTAGATGATCGTGGTCGGAATTCCGAAAGCAATGCCATGGAGCACTTTGACCCAGACTCAAAATAGATCAGTCGAACGAGTAGGATGATGCGCTGAGCCGGCTTAAGGCGCAGAGAAACAGGGGAGAATCGAGTCGCTAATCAACAAGGGTGATTGTGTTTATCAAATAGGATTAACGTAAATGATTCTGGATGATTCCGCAGCTGATTGTGAGACAGTGGCATTTAACGTGAGAATGAATTTACTCAAGGCGATGATGTTGAGCATGTGGACCAGTTATCGCGGGCGCTTATTGAAATCACGAGAGCAGCTGTTGAATCAGGATCAAATTGGAAGCAAAATGAAATGATTGCGATGGAGCATGCAGTATCGAATATCAACAAAGTACAACTCTTGTGAAAGATCCAGCCATGAACGAGGGGGCCAGACGTACATGCCACATATGCGACAGTATAAGAGACAAAAACGGATGGCGAAGCCACGGTTTAGATGTTGAGTTTCGTGCGTCTCCAGTGTCGGCGCTTAGCATTGTACTGGTTGACGCAACAAGAGATAGAGGATACGCTGCGTTAACTTTTGCTCTCGAGAGTACAAGCTGGTCAAATTTGGTGCACACCTGGATCTTGTTGCCCGTCTTCAGACGGAACCATTGGGGAATAGGCCTAACGGAAGACAAAGAATGAAAATCGATGCAGGTGCATTGTCAGAAAGAAGTCGACAAACCTGTTCTGGCGGCCTGCTTTCGCGAGGATGCGCTTCGTGCGGAAAGTCTTTTGGGATGGCTAGACACAGTAGCTAGTTGGCACAGATAACATTGAGTCGAGCAGCAGTTTTGCTCACCATTGTGTGCTCGTTGGTGCGTGGTCGCTGTGAACGTATGGCCGTCAATGGACTCAACTTGCAGTGACGGATTAGGAAGGAGGAGTAGAGGCTTTTATGTAATACTGTATAGTACTTCTAGTTCAAATTATCACGTGCTGAGACCTTCTTGTTTTTGCTGCCGATGATCCTGCGTGTCACGTCGATTCAAACGTCTCACCCGACCCGACCAGGGCCACCGTAACAGCAGAGACTCCATTTTACACTAATTTCATGAACATGCCTAAGACGCAATTGACTACGTTGGTTCACTAATCATGGTGAAAAATGCTCCTAGAGCAAGAGTAGCCGATAAAACGTACTTATCGAACGACAGGTTCCAAGATATGGATGCAAACTAACTTTGCTACTGCTAATTCATATCGCTTGAAACATGGACGTCGTGCTTTGCACAAACGCAACACGGCTAATGGAGTTTTGTGAGTCTCGTGCTCATCGTACGCTCTGTTATAATGTTTTCTCTGCGCCGACTCCACAGTCCTATCTCAACTTTTCGAGGATGACTCTCGCCTGCAACATAGCTCCGCAATCCAGCGACTCCTACGCATGGCTTCACCAAGAAATGATGTGCAAATGTGAGCCTTTCTCTCTTTAAATAAAGCTAGATTGCTCACGCACTATCGCTAGTCTACAATGCATTCGTCGCATATGGATGGAGCAAGATAAAGAAAAGGCATTTCCAGGTTCGAATCGGTCCATGGTCCCTTTGCACGATTTCATTCTAGCATAAAAAAGATGGATGGCGTCTGAGCGGCACACTAGTACTTTTGCGTCCCCCGATCAACTATGGACGACCTCAAGATCTTTCTCACCCACTCTCATCCACCTGCTCCGCATGAAAACATGCTTGATTACATCCGTATGAAGATTGTTCCAACATTCAGTGACTCGAAACAGCAGCTGAAGAGTGATGCTCATATGTTGAGCCGCGCGCTTGAAGAATTGGAGACTCAACTAAACGAAAAGAAGAAAGCCTTGCAAGAAACCCCAAACGACCGATTTGACGAATACCGCAAGTTGATTGATGGTCGGCAGCGTTCGGTGGAAACGATTGTTACTCGTATGTTCGGTCATGATCATGGCTTGTCAGCATGGCGAAGGGAAATCATCAAAGCTGCTTCAATCTGTGAGACTAGGCTATTTTACCTCACGCACATACGCTTACACTTGGTCTCTACAAGCAGCCATTCTGATGCGGCACAGAAGAAGAGTCTAATGGGAGCTATGGAGATCCATGCTAGAACCTGCAAGCAGGAAGCTAGTGCACTATTCGAAAAGGCATTCGACTCTTGGTGCATGAAGCATGCTGATATTCTAAAGGGAAGCCTTCCGAATCGAGAAAAGATTAAACGAGAGATTCAGATTGCTGGATCGAGCGTATACCAGGAAGAACTAGAGAAACGTCCCAGACCTGTGCAACATATGCTGCTTGAGCTTGCTCGCGACACGCATGTGGCAAGATACTATTTAAATGGGCTGGCATATCTAGAACGGGCTTGTAGCAAGCACATTAGCGATCTCGACTTCGAGAACTGCAGCCACGCCTCAATAGACACGCCGCAGAAGGTGAAACTCGGTCTGATTGATGCGGATTCTGAACAAGCATCGGCTTCCTTGAAAGGAAAAGGAAAGCGCGACGCTCTTCCTGGGATGCTTGACCACATTCTCGGCCTCGTCCCAACAAGCCTACCGACTGGTGCTGCAGAGGCCGCGGAGAAGTTGATACAGGCAATCAATGATTTTGGAAACATCTTGCGCGACAAGTATCGTGAACTGGCAGAAATCGAGGAACCGTCTTATCCTGGCGTATCAATTTCGCCTTTCAATCCCCGAAATAAGAACATTGAGAAGTTCACCGACAATCTTAAGCAGCTTATAACATCATCGGCTTCCAGTTCGACATATGTTGGCCCACATATCGATGATAACTGGGCTGAAGACATTAAAGCTGCTTGCATTTGCGAAACGAAGCTGTTCATAATCAACCAGCTTGCCGTCTGCCACCCCCCTGGAGTCAATTTACAGTCAAAAGACGTGAGCAGGCGACTGATTACCATGGAATTCCACGCGATAGACTGTAGGCAGCACTCTGATAGTATCTCAGACCAGATCTTGGCCAAGTACTATGATGAGAAACGAAAGGAGTCCGAGTTAAGACTCGAGCGTGTATTCACGGATGTTGACTTTGAGAAAGGCGCTCATCTTACCGCTAACTATGATAGAACTCGGCTGGGATGGGACACGATTGTGAACCCGAAGAAGAGGAAGAGCCGGGATACTGATATTCACCAAGGAAGTCAAGAAAAATCTCAGAAGTGAGGTTATGAAGACATCAAGTAGCCCTGCTATGAACGATCCTCTTCTCTTGTACTGTAAAGGAGATTGCTCGTAGCCCAGCTTTAGTAGAAGTAGAAGTAGATGAATTTTGATATATTTTTCCCAGTGACGTGTGAATACTTGTGTCTCATCAAGAGATTGCACTTCTTTTGATAACCAAAACTTGCTTATGTTACCGACACTAGCAGAGCATCGATGTTATTTATGCTCGCGGTCAATGACTTACTGGTAGTCTGCTACTTCCGTTCGATGAAATGCGGTGCACCAGCCGATCAGTTTTGAGTTATTTGCGCGTTCTTTATTTGTCCCGAGACGCGCTGGCATTTGGATCGCGCGTGTGAGACGTGTCACTGCGTTTCATTGTCAAGTTAAAACTTGACCTCATCCCTCTATCTCATAATGAAGCTCTTTTCCTGGCTCTCTGTTCTCGCACTCCCTGCACTTGTCGTACTGGCGGAAGAGCCTCCCACGGACCTGCAGATCGTGACGACATTTGCCCCGGAAGTTTGTACGGTCAAGGCGGAGTCTGGGGACGACATTCAGGTTCATTATGTGCGTTTCGACTTGGCGTACTACTGCCGCGATTATTACGCAAAAGGGGTGGTATACTTACGACACGTGGTTTCTTTTTGGCAGACCGGGAAGCTGTTCTCGGATGGGAGTGTCTTTGATTCAAGGTAAAGGCCCATCGCGGACCTGCAAACCTGCAATTCGCACAGGAAGTATAGGTTCATGCTCACTCTTTAATTCAAAGCTTGAATCGAGGAACGCCGTTCAGTCTCAGACGTGAGTGTTTAAACTATTACTTTTCAACTTGTTTTTCGATGATATATTTATTGCCATGAACTCTAGTTGGGGCCCAACAGGTCATCTCGGGCTGGGAAAAGGGTCTCAAAGGCATGTGCCAGAACGAGAAACGCACGCTCACGATCCCGCCAGGGATGGCTTACGGTGAGTTTTTTGCTGCACTCGTCAAAACGTGTGCTTGTCTAGCGAACTGATGACATGGTGCTTTCTCAGGCAGCAGAGGGTTTGGTAAAGTCATCCCTCCACACTCCACGCTTGTCTTCGACGTCGAACTTCTGAATGTCAATAAGGCGCAGGTAAAGGATGAGCTGTAGATGTGCATTGTCGTGTAAAATTAAGGATTTATAATGAAATGGTTACTTGACTCTCGTCCTATACGTTGCTGTTTTTTGCGACAACGTTTCAACATCAATATTGTGTCCAAGCCAGGGCCCGAAGTTCAAGTCGACTCTGGCTTTGAGAACGAGAAAAGAAGCACGCGAGAACTGATTGCTGATTTCTTGAATCAGAGTTTCCATTTGCGTCTGATCGACGGTCTCTGTCACAAACGTCACGATAGTCACGTCACGAACGCCGTTCCGAGAGGATCAAGCTTCAACACCCGCAACTTCAAAGCCTACTCAGTCGCCATCCTTCCTCGCCCCTACGGTTGGTTACTGGCCTCCAATTCCATCCTACGACATTATCATTTTCCTAAATGGCGACAATCCATCCTAGCAGACTTGCACAAATACCAAACGGAAACGGCTACGACCGACCAAGCTACCGTGAGCGTGACGCGGAGCCTCGGGGTCGGAGGGACCGGGATAGAATGAGGGAAGGTGACGAGGACAGACATCGAGAAGACCGGGCGAGGGAACGAGAACGGGAAAGAGAGAGGAGTATCGAATCTAGTCGTAGTCGCAGTCGAAGTCGCAGCGACGAACGCGACTCCCGTTCTCGTTACCCTCGACGACGGTCAACGCCTGATCAGGAACGCGAACGCGAACGGACACCTTCTCGAGACTTGCACTCGCACCCGTACCCACGCAGGCGGAGTCCGGAGTATGGGGCTTACAGACGCGAGGAACCGCCTCATATCCCTTCATCTCAATATCAAAACGCGAATGGGAACGGAAATGGGGGTGTGGATGCGGATGGGTTCCGTGTTCCATCTAATGATATGTACGGTTCACGGAGGAATGGGGGAGGCCAGAAGGGTGGGTTTGATGCGTCTGGTGGGGATGATTACTTCGCGAGGTACGTTTGCGATTGGCTTTTTCCGGTATGGAGATAGGCGCTCATGATTATGATTTTCTTGTCATTTGATTCAGTCGACGAATGGAGAGGGAACGGAAGCATGTGGATATTTGGCCACCCTCACCGAAGGAAGAGACGCTCGATGAGTGAGTGACATTGTCTACTTGGTCAAATGTACTGCGCCTAACGAAATTTGGGGTATGATAGTGACGAACAGAAGAAAAAGAAGGATAAGCGGTCGAGCAAACGCCGAAAACGCACTCTCTCACCATCCGATTCAGACGACTCTGATGAACGAGAAAGACGGCGTCGAAAAGACCGGAAAAGAAGAGAGAAGGAGAAGGACAGAGATAGGGATGACCGGAAGCGCAGAAGGCACAGGCGCGAAAAGTCGTATGACGAAGACTCTGAGGACGAACGTGATCATCGGTCCCGACATAGGCGCGAACAGGGGAGTGTAGAAAGCAGTGAGGAGGAAAATGGAAGAAGCCGTGAGAGGCGGGAGAGGGATGACGAGAAAAGCAAGCGCCAAAGTCGACACAGCAGCCAGAGCCCCACACCTCCGAGGTCGAACGAGGAGGAGGAAGATGATTGGGTCGAGAAGCCTCCACAGGAGACATTCGCACCCGCTTCAGGCGGTATGGCTCCAGCGCCCCCAGCAATGTCAGGCGCAGGCGCCCTTGCGAAACGGGATGCTATGGAGGAGGATTCTGACGGGGACGAGGTGGGACCACAGCCTGCGGTGACGTTGACGGGAAAGAAGGTGAACGAGCGAGAGTACGGTGGGGCGTTGCTACGTGGAGAAGGCAGTGCGATGGCTGCGTTCTTGCAGGAGGGCGACACGGACTCGCGTATCCCTCGGCGAGGAGAGATTGGGCTGACGTCGGACGAGATTGCCAACTATGAGGCTGTTGGATATGTTATGAGCGGGAGCCGACATCGACGGATGAACGCGGTGCGGATGCGGAAGGAGAACCAGGTTATTAGTGCGGAAGAGAAGCGGGGGATATTGAAGCTGCAGAAGGAGGAGAAAGAGCGGCGGGAGGCGATCTTGCGAGAGGAGTTTAAGGAGCTTGTGGAGGAGAAGCTGAAGGTGATTCCGAAGCGACCAGTAGCGTAGTGTAGAGTAGAGTATGCCAGCTTAAGCTTGTGTTTTCAATAAATCCAATATTAATATTAATTAAGAAAATAAAGTAGTAGACTTGAAGAAGCCACTCACGTGAGAGTCGTGTGAGAGTGATAATCACGTGGGTATGATGTAATCTCTCGTGAGTACAATTTGGAAAGAGAGAGTCCGGCTGAGAGGGGAGTCCTCTTACCGCGTACGCCATCCACTACGCTACGCTAGTAGTAGTCGCTAGTCGTAGTCCATCTCCAGATGCCTTTCCACCACGTCTTCTCAGACTCTAACCACGACATCGACGGTATAGACAGCGCAGCTCGTCAACATCGCCCGGAGCAGCCTCAGAGCTCGCTCATCTCGCCCTCGCTGCTCTCGACAGCAGCCCGGACTCCCTCCGGCAGCTCCTATTTCGGTCAGTCTTCGGCTTGCTTGCCTGCTTTTTACCCCGCTCTCTCACTATGAGGCACGCTCATCCACGAGGAGGGGGAGGGGCCGTTCATCCGTCCCGTTTCCGTTACTTCTTTCCTTCTTTTTTCCCGGTCCTCTTCGTCTTTCGAGCTTCAACAAACGACGGCAGCAGCGGCGACGACGAGGTGACACCACATCTGGGGGCTCGACCTTTGCGTATGTGGGCCCAGCCACATTCAATATCCCACTCCACTTCCCTCTTTCACGCTCTCCCCATTCGAGTCGCATCTCCACAAACGCAATTTTTATTTGTCTATTTATTCTTCTTTTATCTTCTTCATTCATTGCATTCACGGTCACGTTCTGTGTTTTCGCACAGAGAGCAGCAAAGTGCTGCTCAGTTCAAGTTGTGTGTGGTAGTGGTGGAAAGTCGCGTCGTTCGACCCTGCGGTCAATTTGTTTTCGGGACGTGTTTCCGAGTTTGCCGTGGGCACATGCGTTACGCGCTTCATCCTCTTCTCCTTCCTTCCAACTCATCTTTTATCCCATCTTGTCTTCTTGAAAACACCATCCTGTACGATCTGAAGCTTACTTTTCGAAAATTTCCTCTATCATTCTACCTCTAGATTTCAAACCGACAGCTCAAGAAACGAAACAGCAGCAACAACAGTCGCCTAACCGTCAAGGTCGTCCGTCGTTACAGCAAAGACAGTCCAGTTTCAACAAACGACATTCGTCTGCAGACACTCCTCGAGAAGTGCCCTTTCCGTCTCCTTTATCCTACCACCTTCTGTCCCCAACGATCTCCGACGGTCGCGATAGCCAGCGAGCGTCCGTCGCCCGAACTGATTCCGAAACTACCGTCGTCTCTTCCCGCCCACGGAGCCCGGGAATCGCTCCCCACGACGTCGTGCATTCCGCCACAGCAGCGAACTATGTGCCATCGCCCGGCACTTCGGGCCAGGTTCAAGATCCTTACTATGCCTCCTCCGGCCTGCCCTCCTCCCCGATGCACACAGACGAGACTGGGGCGGCGGCGATGAGCCCGTCACTGTCCAGCGATTTGATGACGTACAAAAGTGTTAGCGAGGGCCATGACGGACCCTTCTTCAGTCGAACGTCGCCCGATTTCGTCCGGAACGAGCACAGAAATGCAGGCTTTTGGGACAGCTCACATTTGCGTCCGGAGCTTCTTCAGTCTCCGACGTCCAAATCAAAAGCGCGCGACTTGCCCCCGTCGAAGGAGAAGGAAAACCATCACACGTCTTATCCGGGCCCGTGTTCGTCCTTCTTCCTCGAAAACCAGAATCGATGTGAAATTATTTCTCCGACGCCAACGCGGCCGTCTTCTGCTGCCAGCTTGCCCCTGCCTTCCCAAATGCCCTTTTACGCTCTCCCACCATCTTCCTCGAATAACCAAAACAGAGCGAGCACGGGCTTGCCAGCAGTGGAAGAAATGGAGTACATGGGTCCGGATAACGACGGGTCTGAAACCAATTATCAGCGGGATTCTCAGCCTGGTTACCCGTCTAGCCTGACGAACTTACAGGAAAGGTCATCCTCATTATCCTCCCCAGGGTCCCTCGCCGCCCTTTTCGAGTCAGCTGACCGACATGGCCGACGCAACCCCCGAGTATCCGCCGCGGATTCGGCCTCCACCGTTTCCACCATGCTTTCCTCATCCTCACAAATCAGCTCGTCGAGCTCATCTCTTCCCCCTCCAACACCGCCTACCGTGCATTCTCCGCCACCTCCACCAGAGAACGAAGGCGACATACAGACGCTCGCCGAGAAAGAAGGAAAACGTAGGAGCGCACCGTACGAACCTTTCTTGAGTCATGCACCCCCGCCCGCAGATAGCTATATCACGGTGGAAACGAGTGATTCGGAATATCGGCTGATCGTGAGGTTGCCTGGATATAGGCGGGACGCCATGTGAGCAATGATCGATTGAGTTTTTGAAGATAGTCTTTTATTAAATTCGTTTCATTTTCTATTTATAGTATGCTTTCGACACGCCGCCGCCGCATTTTGCACGTTGCCGCTGACTCGTGGGAGGCCGGCGGAGGTGAGTAGTGATGTCGTTCCAGATAGATAGACTCAAGTATTGACTTCAATTTGTCTAGGTCACTTTGAACGTCGAATATCGTTTGGATATGACGCTGACCTCGCTCGTGTCCGAGCAGAGTTTGACGGAGAACATCTCCGTGTTCTGGTGCCACGTAAAGTAGTACCAATCACCTGGATTGGAGCTTAAAAATCAGGATGAGCGTTGGTGCCGTATAGGTTTTAAGTGAATGGTTCTTCGGGGCCGCACTAGTACGCAGGTGATAGTTAAGTACGCTGGCAGACCTTCCGATCTTTTCCCCTCGAGATTCCCGCATCAATTCCTTCAACGCTTTTCTCCTCAATTCTTCAAAATCCATCCCAACTAAACCCATGCCATTGTGAGAATAAAAGGAATATAAGCTTTCATGGACACTTCCTTCTCTTACCTTCGTTGTCCATCACCCAAACTTTTATTTCCGATTTCGATGTACTGCCAGCTTTTCTTGACTTTTTTTTGTCACCTCCCCCTTGCGGACCTTTACACGACCCTCCGGACACTTAACACACATCTCACTCACAAACTCAATACTTGTCTCATGCCCATGCTTTTCTTTTTTCTTCCGCGCAGTTACTCGAACCCGAACCCGAATTAACTTCCTCACATTCATTCGATTTCGTTGCCTCCCTCCCATTCGTTTTCATCTCATTCGTCATGAATCGTTATCCCCCTCCCTCCACCCCTCCTACTCCCCCTTTCTTTTATTCACCGATACGTTCGCTCCGTCCGACAGTCTTACGACGTCCCACATCTGTACTACCACCAGGCTTCCTTCTGTGTCATCTACCGTATATTTCCATAACGTTTTTCTTCCCTTTCTCTTTCTTCTTTCTTTCTCTCCGCTCATTTCTTTTCCCCTTGTTTCCATTGTTCCCTTTCCTTTCAAAGAATACGTATAACACTCCCGACCCTGACGTAGACAGCTAATATCTTCTTTCCTCACCTTTACTTTTTTTTCTCTCCATTTCCTGTTTACTTCCACTTCCACAACTTTCAGTTTCTTTTTCACGCTTCACACGTCAGCAAACCTACCCGTCGCACGTCCGAACATATTCTATATATATATTCTTCCTCGATTTACTTTATCATGATCATGGATATGGAGTGAACAAGGACGGGAAGAAGACGAAAGAAATGTTTATTATCTATTTTTCTCTGTTTTTCACCGCGCATTGGTTTGAGCTTGGATGACATCGCTGTTGTGAACTTGCGGGTCGATCTGTATACTTGTACTGGCTTGGTGATACAGTGCTTCTTGTTTGTGTCTGTATCACATTTTTGAATGCGTTGGCGTCTATTGTATTGCTCGTAAAGTGAGGAACTTGGTCGTCAGTTCTTTCTAAGGGAAGAGTTCAAAGTTAGGTGGCGGATCCACTGACTCGGATCTGCGCCTCCAATCATGTCACGGGAACAGGCGACGCACGTGGTCCGTTCCGTCCCTGAGTTCCGGAGCCGGAGCCGTCCGTCCAAGAACAGCAACAGCAACAGGAGCAGCTTGAACTTCGAACTTTGTGGGCCAAAGTGCGCAAACGCCGCAGCAACCACCAACCCCATTCACACACCCGCACACTATCCGCCGCCCAGGTCGCCGAGCACAACGAAGAAGAAGGAGCTCCTCTCTCGACCTTCAGCTTCTGACCACCATGTATGGTGCTTCACTTCCGCCCCTGCGCACATCGCGCTCATCAGCTTCAAGCGCAAGTGTAGCTTCTACTTCTTATAATACGCCTTTGACGAGGACGCCGAGGAGCGGGACGCCTGTACCGGGGTATATGTCTCCTGTTCACGGACACGGACACGGGCACGGGCATAGTCATAGTTTTGGATACGGATACGGGAGAGAGCAGCAGCAACAGCAGCAGCAACAGGGGGTCACGGCGCTGAATGTGAAGAAGGTGACGTTGACGAGTAAGAAGAATTGGTGGCTGGTAGAGATGGACGAGGAAGAAGAGGAGAGGGCGTCTGGTGGGGGGATGGGGGCTGTAGGGGGGAGCTCGACGCCGATTGGAAGTGCGGGGGAAAGGGAAAGAGGGAGGGAGTCGTTCTCGTCGGGGGAGGAGACGGCGGTGAATGGTAATGTGGTGGGGCATCATGTCCATGAGACGACGCACCAGCTGATTTCGCAACCGTATGCGGACGTTGACCCAGGGAGTCGGTCGCCTACACCGTGAGTGGTCCCCATTGACAATTCTCTACTGCATACATCCATACGTATAACTCATACTAACGTGCATGAATCGTGAAGGTCACCACAGACATCCCCACACGTCTTTCACCCCTCAGACCGACACCCGTCCGCACTGTTCTCCTTCCCGACGCCAACAGCCTACTCCGCCCCTCCGAACGCGACTTCGCACTTGAACCCGTTCGCGACGGGGTCCACGTCCGAGCTGTTCAAATGCATCGTCAAGAAACCCGAGGTCGTCCAGCTCGAGGTGAACGGGGAGCTTAGCACGAACGCGTCGGACGTCACGACCCAGTTCCTCGCTGAGCTGCGCGTGTATACCACTATCGGCCGGCATCGCAATATCGTTGGCTTTCTGGGCTGCCTGGAAGGTATTGGTATGGTCCTCGAATTCGTCGACGGCCGGACCCTCCTCGACGTCATCCGTTCCCCCTCCTCGTCCTCGTCCTCGCCCCCGGCCTCTTCCTCCTCAGACAACCTCACACCCGAACGCAAGGTCGACTTCCACAACCAACTCCTCGACGGGCTGACGCACCTCCACAGCTTTGGCCTCAGCCACGGCGACCTCTCGCTCCTGAACGTGTACGTAACGCACTCCGACACGCTCAAGATCCTCGACTTTGGGCGGTCCGTGTCAGCAGACTCGGAGCTTCTCCCTCCGCACGACGCGCCAGACGACCCGTTCGCGCACTTGTCGCGGACGAAGAGCGGGGCGTATACGTATGGTGATGAGTTTGACGGAGACGGAGACGGGGATGGGGATGGGGATGGAGGACAAGGGTACGCGAAGCGCCGGAAGATCGAGCAGATTCATCGGGGGACGAGGCCGTTCACGGCGCCGGAGGTGCTCCGCGGCGAGTGCATCGACGCTCGACTGGCGGATGCGTATAGTTTTGGGGTGATGCTGGTGTGTATTGACCAAGGTGTGTTGGTGGACTGTGAACCTCAGTGGCAGATGCGGGACGAGGTTCCGGAGAGGTTTGTCGGCGGGTGTGGGGAGACGTTTCGGGGGAAGGTGAAGGGGTATTTGGAGAGGTTTGATCGGAGGAGACGTTTAGTGAGGGAGGACTTCATTGCGGTGAAGAGGTGGTGGGATGAGGATTGAGTATACCCTTTCTTTTTTTCGATGCACTCGGTTTCTTTTTTTGTTTCTGGATCTCTCAGTTCCTTTCTGTTTCCGACCGGGTCCACCGGCTGTTGTACACTGTACTACTACCCAACCTCACTCATATCTTAACATACCCAATTCCCATCCGCATCGTATCTGTCCCTGAACCTCCCCCTTCTTTCCTTGTCTTCCGCCTTGCAATCATCAACCACCACTTATCCATCTTTCCTGTTCTCCCCCCTCCTCTCCAATCATTTTCCCATGACAATGTATTATCAGACAATTGTAATTTGCAACGCGACGCGTACTATCGACCGCTGTACCTGTACTCGCTCGCTCGTCCTTCTCACCCTTTCCCCCTTACACTGCGGAGCGCCCATTTTAACTCAACTCAGCATCTCTCATCTCATCCAATCAGTTCCGGTATCATCGTGTCAATCGACTTCTTTTTTTTTTCGTTAGTTACAGTTACGTATCCCTTCTGTCTTCTTTGTTCAAGTCGTTCTCACAGCTAGCCTTTTTTTACAGTTTAACGTGTTTTGACTCTCGTCGTTACGGTCGCCGTGGGTTATTTCTGTGTCGTGGGTAGTGGACGCTTCCCTGTCTTTTCTTATCTTGATTTTTTAGCTTCTGTCATTTTCTGCTTATGAAGCACGGAAGCATCTTCACTGACAAGCCCCAGTCTGAGGTTTGAATGTGTTCATCTTTTATCAGCCACCCCCCCTTCTTTGGTTCTCCTCTCGCTTTGTTCAGTTTTTTTTTTTCAAGTTAAGCGTAGCTTCCATCGCTCTTCGAGTTGAGGCGATACCAATACCAGGAGTATGTTCAATCTCGCATCGATGCCATCTTGTCTCCTACCGCAGGATCTAACTTGAATACGGGCATAAACACTTGATATGATAGGGTCTGCCAGTGGTCTGTATCACCGTATCCGGGAGACACTTGATCCTTTGGTTCCTACACGATGCATCATGATTTCAAGTTGCGAGCGTAGCTTTGGGAAATAAGTATATAATCATGATCATGATCATGATAGCGCAGCCAGGCATGATGTCGCTTGGGCTGGTGCGTCCATCTATTTATGGCCGTAATGATGATTTGGGGCTGGGGCTGGATCTATTGGCTACTCATGTTCGAATCTGCCTGGCTGAGATCGAATCACAGAGTTTTTGGTCGGAAGGGTACATGACTAATATTAAATATAACGTGCCCCCGCGTCGGAAATCGTTTAAGATAGTGCTGGTACATGAGCATCTACCGGTTATTGAGACAATTCGGCTATAGCAAGCACAACTGGCTCAATAAGGAAGCGTTCTAATTTTAGAACATCTGTCTTGGTTTGGTAGTATTTTTGTTGAGCGCGAGATTGATACTTCATATCATTCTTAGTCTACAAGTAACACAGTAAAGCAACCTTGCAGATTTTCGAGTAGCTTTGTATAAGTTACACGCATAGATAGAGGTTACGACGCAGCCCTATTTACTAAAGCAATCTCTATTGTCCCACAGAAGGAAAAACGTAGCAAGGCATTACAACAGTTCGTTTCATTGGCGAAGCGATGGCACTGAGGAAACAGAATCAAAGTTTAGAGCTCAGAGCTCAGGAAAAAACTAGAACTTGACGAGTTCTCCTGAACTGTGACCCGATTCTAAGAAACCACTAAACAACGATAAAGTCTGAATACCCTCAAAGAAGCGCGGCGCCAACAAGAGCGAGGACACCAGCGCCGAGACTCTCGAAGCCAGCAAAGTGCATGGCACCGCTGGAGCTTGAGGAGCCAGAGCCGGACGCAGTGCTCGTACCCGACGAACTAGAGCCAGAACCGCTTGCAGAGGCAGCACTGATGGCGGTAGCGGAGGTGATTGAGGCAGAGGCGGAGGCGCCGGTACCAGCGAGGGCGACTGCGATGGACGCAGGCTGGATAGTAGAGAGCGTTGGAGTCAGTCATCGTTGTTGAGGGGATGGCTGATAAGAGAAGAATCCGAGCTTACAGGAGTGCCTGATGCGGCGGCAGCGGAGAAAGAGCCAAAGGAGTCAGAGTTGGCGTTGATGGCTCCCACCATGCCATGGTTACAGTGAACAGCAGGGGTGGTCTGAGCGCAGAAGAACCAGATCGCTAAGCACGAAAAGCACAAAGGCAGATCAGTCATTTGGCCTCCTCGCGAGTAGGACTGAATGATACTTACGCTTCGAGGTGTCGGTGACGGTCAAGTTCCAGACCTCACCGCTACCGGTCGAGAAGCCGCTGTTGAAGCCGCCCTGGACGGGCGTACAGGGGTCATCTACGGTGGACTGAGTGACAGAGTGTCCTGCGGCGCCGAAGACGAATTGAATGACGTCGTTTTGGGCTACGCTGGTGAGTTGGTTGGGGGTGAAGTTGACGCCACTGTTTCCAACGTCAACGGTGAAGACGTTTTGGGCTACGGCAGCGCTAGCAGCGAGGAGGCCAGTGAAGACAACGGTGGAGATCATTTTGTTGGAGAGGTGAGTCTGGGTTGGTTAGGATGGAGGTGACTCTGAATGCGCAAGTATGCAAGGAAGTAAAGTAAGGTTAAGGGGGGTGCGCAGTAGGCAAGGCTTGTTGACACCAAGACGCCCGCTCCAGCATGCTATTTATTCATTTCCAAGATCGGGTATGAAATGTAAAAAGGCTGTAGAGCCGACAACGGCCATTTGGAAATGAAACACGGTGCTGAATCAGGTAGTGAGAAAATGCCTCGCCTGGTGCGCACGACGAGCCAATAAAGCGGGTGCATTTGCTGCGATGCATCTTTTGATGTGTTGTCGGGAGGCGCACCCTGCGCAGGATGAATGACTTTCGTGGGAGGGCGTGGGCTGATTGTTCCCATACTAGTGCAAGCGTTGGGCTGCGGATAAATGGGCGCCCCGACTCGTAAGAGATGATTAGTCGGGAGAAGCACAGCTTTGTCGGTGAAGTATATGGGCAAAGAAGACGACTAGGAGCACGTTATAAGGAGTTTTCGGACAAAGGAAGCCAAGCCAGTAGTCGATTATTTAATTGCTAGTGTCGAAGTGTGCACCGATGCAGAATCGTCAAGGCTTCACTGAGCCAAATATATGGTTGCCTAGGACACAGTCACTTCAAGACAGCTTCTCGTTGAGCGCATTTGGGCGCCTCGAGTCTTCAACGTTCGTGATGATGGAGGTGAAGCACGGTGATAAGTGGGAGGAGGCGAGAGAAGCGTGCGAGTTTGCCCCGCCTCTCCCGCCCGCCCGACATTCCGTTATTTAAGCGACAAATTCCAATATGAAAATGAAAAAAAAGTGAAGGTTCGTCGAGTTTCACAGTAAGCATGAACGAGGCCGCTTTCTATTCCCCGGAAACCTCTGAAAACAGCATACTAGCAGAATCAACACAATATCGAAGAAGGATACACTTGCCAAAATGATCTGTCATTTTTTTCGCGTATCTTGAGAGCAAACTTTTCAGTAAGTCAACGTGATCTGGAATGGTCTTTGTTGATCACAATTGCCAGTGAGACGCACTGCTTCACCCACCAATTACCGTTCCCACGCCATTTAAGTATGAAACGGGTCGGAATCCGAGGACCAATCAGCACGCAGTGTGGCCGATTTCTCCATGCAGCTGGCGAGCGGAATGCGCCAAAGAACGAGGAAAAGGGAGTGGCCGAGTGTCGCCTTGAGTGTCTTCAGTTAGTCTGAGAACAAGCAAGGAAGAAGTAGTGAAGGCAGAGGATTCGAGTCGTCTCTTCCCTTTCGGCCAACCGCACTTCAGCATAACGAGTAGAGCTTGAACCAATCCAGAGATTTCTATATCGTTGGATAGGATATCACAACGTTCTGTTCTTGCGTCATGATCATGGCAGTTTTGGTGAAAAGACTCAAGAAACGGGACCTGGCTGTGAGCACCTTCCTAAAATGGACAGTCGTTTCAAGTAAGGCCTCCTGCAAAGGCCCACCCAACTCGTTATCCAACCCTGCCTTTGCCTTTTGCCGCCACACACCACCCTACAGCCTGCGCAAAAGGCTCGGAAGGACAGTCATATGGCTCGAGGAAACAATGGGGGTAGAGGTGGCCGACCGTTTGGACGCGGGAACTTTCGAGGCCGTGGTGCATTCAACGACAGAGGGCGCGGCCAAGGCCCTTTTCGTGGAGGAGCTGGCGCAGGTCGCTCAAGATATACCAACCTTGATATGATTGACAACGATATACAGATCTATTCAGAACAGCAAGGTGTGTATCGTGTCCGCTTACAAGTTTCACGAACTTCGTAATTTTGGCGCAATGAATCATTGAACTCACTCAGTGTCTGTCCGTGGTTCGCCTGTGCCTGCACAGCGAGGATATAGAGGCAACAACTTCAACTTTAATCGCGGGCGAGGAAGAGGAAACCGAGGAAATTTTACGCCCAACTACAAGACCTTTGTTAATGCCTCTCGTCCACCGCCGCCACCGAGGCTTGAGGGTGACTCCAGATCAGAGACGCCTGTTTCGTTCAGTCGAAGGCGCGGTGCTGGATTGGGCTCCAAGTTCAACCCGAATGTCCCTCTTGCAGACCTACTAGCCAATGATAGGCCTTTTTTGCGACCTATTAACTTCGTTCCGGCTCAAATTACGCCTGTACTTTTCGAGGAACGAGAGGAGCTAATACAGGTCGAACCCTTCATAGGTACGCTTTGCTACCTCAAGTTCTCGCAACTTCTCCTCCTTACCTATTTTTTTTGCTCAGAACCAGAAGATCATGTTCCAACAGCAGACCAGATCACGCGCATCTTTTCGCACCAGAGGCCCGAGTCAAGTTCCCAAGAGAACATTTTCCACAACCCGAATGACTCGCTATTCGATGTTGACGACTCTGTTCCGATAACAAGTGTAGACTTCGGGAATCTCGGGCAATTCATTGAGAATGTGTCCGGGGCACACAGTGGAACTGTGAAAGAAGAGTCGTCGGTGCAATCGATCTCTGCAGTGTCACACCACGTCGTCAGGAAGGAGGCGGCGTTTACTGCGGTCGAGAATATGCAGACGTCTCAAACTACGGTAGCGTTACCGGTGAGTAACGAGCGTATAGAGTCCCTAACTGTACCTGGGCGACAACCAATCGCTGTCGAACCTACGATTTCCGCATCTTCTGATACGACTGCGTATGAGTCAGCAGTCCAGTCTCTGCCTGCTGGCGACGGTGATGGGGAAACTGACGCCTTGGACTTCTTTTTGGATCCCGGCCCTTCCCAATCTTCGGAGCCACACACTATCATCTATAACGCGACTCCCGTATCAGGAGAACCTCTCGGCGTAGCTCCTCCCGAAGATGACGTGGTTCTATATCCTCGCTCAAGAGAAGCAACACCAAACATCACCAGCACCATTTTGCCTGGTCCTACCAAATTATCAACCACTGGTTCCGCCAGAGACGAGTCACCACAGCCTTCAACATCCAAAACCTTTGATGACATGAAGTTCTCATTCTCGCGTATCTCGAAAGCGGCACAGGCGAATCGTGAGATGATCCATCGCGCGACGCCACGTGGGAAACGACTTACGAAGCTGAACCGGAAGCAACTTAGGAAAGCGGGGGGTAAGGGCGGAGGCTCCTTTGGGTCATATGGCGCAATGTTAGAGGAGAGACACTTACACGAGGGCGAGAAGCCCGAGAACAGACGCGAAGGTTCGGACATCGATTGGGGTGATGATTCGGATGAAGACGATGTTGAAGTGGAGCAAGTAGCCAACCAGCATAGCATCGAATCGGATATTGAGAAAGTGTCGAGCAGTTTGGGTGGCATGGACCTCGACCCTGATGTTGACATGAAAGGTATGCAAAGCTTCGTGAAAAGTATGAGCGTTGCTGGGTTGGAACATAAGACGATGGACGATATCGAGGATGAGGAGCGGCTTCGAAAGGAAGATGAAGAAAGCGACGAAGAAGGCACGAGCGAGGATGAGAGTGAAGGCCAGGATAGCGAAGTTGAGGCAGTTTTTCAGGCAGAGTTGAATTCGCTACTGGGGGCGATGGAAGATGGGGTTATCGATGATGAGGAAGAGGACGAAGAGGACGAGATTTCGTCGGATGAAGAAGAGACCCCTCGGCGCAATTTCCAGGCCCGCTTGAACAAAGTCAGGCAGAACGCCAAGGGAAAGATGAAAGAAAACGCTTTCGCAACATTGGAAGGTTCTCCAGGCGGACTATTTCAGGCTAGGATGTCAAAACTGGGATACAGAAATGGACGGGCAGAGGTATCAGAGTCGGAGGATGACGACGATGAAGATGAAGATGACCGGGATGACTTTGACGATTTTTTCACTTGGGAGGAAGACGACGACGATTACCTTGCTACTATCCAGGTGAGTAATTAAATGGACCATCGATTTCCAAGACCTGAACTTCATGATTGAAACAGTCTTTATTGGATGATAACTCTCATATTCTCCATGGCCGGGATCGTAAAGCGAAGAAAGCTTTGTTCAAATCTATTCGTGATGGTGACTTTGACTCCGTACCGGCGAAGCGCAGTACGTATTCAAGGTTCGGAACATTCAAATATACTCCTTATGCTAAAAAAAATAGGAAAAGACTTTGGATCCGGTCTTCCACCTGAACTACGTGCCCAGTGGGAGAACGACCGCGCAAAGAAAGCCGAGAATAAACGCAAACGCGCCCTCGACCGCCAAAAAGCAGCCCTCGATCCTTTTGCACCGCACAATAGCGGCAAAAAAGGCCGAAAAGACGTCCTCACCGCCCTCCGGCACGCGGAAACCCGCAAGGGACGTAACTCAGATGACGGCGACGGCCCCGTCGACCCAGCTCCCACCATCCCAGCTCTCGTCTCCCAAATCCGAACGTACCTCGCCGACCTTTCGAATACGCGACCGCTCACGCTCCCGCCGATGGACAGGGAGTCGAGGAAGAGGGTGCACGAGGTGGCGGACTGTTTCAAATTGAAAAGCAAGAGTCATGGGAAGGGCGAGTCAAGGTTCACGATGCTGAGCAAGACGAGTCGAAGTGGGGTTGGCGTCAACGAGAGAAAGCTAGGAAGGATTTTGAGGGATGCGGGTGAGACGGGGTTCACGCGGCCTTGGAATCGGGAGAAAGGCGGACGGGGTGGTGGAAAGGCTGGTGGAGGAGGTGGGCCGGGTTTAAAACAAAAGGAGGGCGACGAGGTAGGGAGGGCAGCACCGAAGATTGGAGAAGCGAATGTCGGTTTTAGGATGTTGGCGGGAATGGGCTGGGCCGAGGGGGAGAGGATTGGGGCTGCAAAGGGTGGGTTGGACGTGCCTTTGACGGCGATTATTAAGAATACGAAGCTTGGGTTGGGGGCGACGAAATAGATTCGACTTCAGTGCATACGTTAAACTTTAGAGGGTGGAAGTGGGGTGCTTGTATGCTGCATGTTGTATGTTGTATGTTTCTTGGCGTTTATTATTGCAGTTGTACTCTGTAGGTGGGTGGTATGATAGTCACATCCTGTGCCGCTTCGGAAGAGTCGGCGAAAGCTATTAAAAATGGGAACATCGAATAGAATTGTAATGCCAGTGGTCGAAGAATAAAAATGTATGCAGAAACAAAGCAGAGACCCAAGACAATAATAATTATCTTTTTCCACGATATTGATTTTACACACCGCATTATAAAGTATCTCCCAACCGATGCAGTCCTCCCGGGTCGCCTCCAAAAATTTGCTTAAGTCACTTGCATATGCCCTTCTTCTGCAGCGTGATCACATCCATCGAAATCTGTGAAGACGGAGATAGTCTGAAACAGAACTTAATAATACCAAAGAATAAATATGTGTAGGTAGGCTGTACTACTACTTTTGCATGGAGCCCGTCGCGCGCGGTACGTTCATAATACGAGTACTTTTCTTCGTGCGTTCGCTTCTTCCGCTTCGCGTTGCGCGGTCGATTTGCCCAGGTTCGACCGACTTCTCCTACTCGCCGCAAGCCTTATTAGTTTTCGAGCGCGCCTCCTTTTTCTCAGCGCCCGCACCTTCGTCTTGCGATCTCCCTTCCTCTGACTCCAACTCCGGCCCCAATCCGCACTCTCGTCTGGATGGTATGGACGCATTTATGGGCCGCTCGGAGTGGCCCTCGTCATTCCTCCGGGACCGCGGACTCGGAGGACGAAAGTCCGGATAAGAGGCTACGAGTCGCGGATTAATAGACTTCGATGGTCGGTCAAACGTATGCTTTCGAAATCGTCAGAACCGATATCAACAATGGACCAGTTGTTCTCAATGTTGCTGCCCGCGCTTTGAGACGGGGCTCTTTCCGAGTCTGAAACCTCTACAAGCTCCAATGAATCGTCGTCATCACGAAAGATGAACATTTCGTCAACTAGCTTAATCCCCTTGGAACATCAGTCAGAAAATGTGTCTAAAGGGTAATCGTGACATCGAAACTTACCAAATAGTCACTGGCATCCAATATTAATGGGGCTTTCCGTGAATTCGCAAGCAATTGACTGAGACGCGTTTTGATAACCATCGCGTTTGGCCTCAGTTCGGCGGAAGTGCACCAACAGTGTCGGCAAACATCTTGTAGTTCTAAATACAGTGATTGCTCGTTGTTCGATCTCAGATTCGGAAAGGGCGGCAGTATCCCATTTGAGATGGCTGAGAATGCTTGAACTTCTGACATGCCTTGATAAGTTCTCCGTCTCGTGCTTATTTCCTGACGAGATTCATGAGCTAATTTAGGGTAGATCAAAGCTTAGGAGAGGGAAAAACTGAACATATACTGTCATTCCGAAAGCCCATACATCGGTTGCTTTCGAATGCGAGGTCGAGTTCTGATAATCGAAAAGCTCTGGGGCAAAGAATTTCACGGTGCCTTTTGTCGTCGACGTCAGCTCTGCCAGAGATTGTGTCGGATGGAGTATTCGCGCGGTCCCGAAGTCGCAAATCATTGCTCTTCCTCCTGGAGCGATGACAACGTTATCCTAAAGGAGAATTTAACACGAATATATATGTAGAAAAAGGGAAGAAAAAATAATCTATGCACTCACCGTCTTGATATCACTGTGAATTGTGTCTTCTGCATGCAGATACTCGAGTCCTGCAGCAACATCGCAAATCTGAGAAACCAAGGTATTGGTCATACGGCGATTAAAAGTGCCTTAGTTAAACAGGACGTACCATTTCCAGGACGTCGTTGAGCTGCAGTTCAGGGTGTTCTCTGATGTAGTCCCAAGCGGAGCCAAAATCCACCCATTCAGATATCAACATGGGGTAGCCCGTATCTGCGTCAAAGGCATAGCCCAGGAGCGGAAGGATATTTCGATGGTTCAGCTTGGACCAAACGTAGATTTCTTTCTCGAAAAGCTGAATAAATTGAATCCGACTCAGATTCATACGTCGTGTACTACAATTCATGAAGCCGCGAGAAGCCCTACATTTTTACAATCCTCTGATTTCAGCTTGAATCGAAGGCGCTTAATAGCGACGACGACGACCTGCCAGTGTCCAGTGGGCCCTAGATGGCAAGTTCCTTTGAAGACGTCTGAGTAACCCCCAATGCTGACAGTGTGTTGCGATCGTTCCATTATTTTACCATGTAGATCGTAGTCCTTCAAGCGCAGAAGAATGCATCTATCGTCCACCGGTAACGTCCTCCGAATAGTCAATGGCCGAATCGTCGAACTAATGATATGTGCTTGCTCTTCGGCTTCGTCTGTACGCACTCCTCCAAGTTCGTCTTGTTTGCCAAAGTCGGCCATCAAAGCTCGTGTAGTGTGTCGACAACTTGAACGAAATCACGAATCCCAGGATGACCGTGAAGGCGAAAGGAAGAAAGACGCAACCAAATGTAAAGGCGGGAAAGGTGCCTCAGCAGTGCTGGTGCTGGTTCCCACTGCACCCACCGCACTGCACATCTTTGAACGCACCTGTTGACCACATGGCTTTAAAATAGGCGCCCTTTCCCGTACGTGTGTGTATTCACGTACATGCCCGATTGCTGAATTCAATACGAACGCCAGACCCGGTACGGATGCGCCAGTATTGATGTAAGAAAAGAAACTTGTCATGAAAGTACTCGTTCAAGTCGCGGACAACTCAACCACGACCACAGACACAGACATCGCGTGCGGATGGTTCGAAGTTTTTGCGATCGAGAAAAAAAGGCCACCGCCTGCACTGGCCCTGCAGCCCTCAAATCAGCAGCAATACTTGAACGCTTACTTAGAGACTGACACACTGCTCAATACGAACGTGCAATGTAAATTGTCCCGTTTCCTTGTATCCTCGTATAAAACGTACGCGTGTTTTATGTGTTTTTATGTACATGTGCTTTGACACTTGTAAATGAAATGGTATGAAAATTACATTCAACGCCATCCTTTTTCAAAGTAGCGAAGAATATTTAAGACAAAAAGGTCAAAAGGGCAAAGGACGAAAAGAAAATCAACATGTGCTGTAAGAATAAAAATACACCTTCCCCTCCATCCTCTCATCACAACGCATCCTCCGGATCCCACCTCGAGATCTTCCCAAGCGGCTTATAGAAATACTGTTTATGCCTCCTCGCAACGCTCCTCTTCTTCGGCATCATCTCCCCCATCAACCCCGCCCTCTCCTGATCCTCGTCCCGCTCAGGAACATAAAACCACTCACACTCCAGCGGTTTATCATCCGCGTCTAGGCCCTCCCTCTCGATCTTGTCGAAGTAAGCGTGGGAGGAGAGGATGGAGGTGATGAGAGCGAGCCAGGAGGACGTGGGGCGCGTTGGGTGGGAGAGGGTGAGGTGTGGGGAGGTGGTGTGGAGTGTACGGAGGAGGGTGGTGGGGGGCATAGAAGAGGCGCGGGCGAGGGCCATTGTTTGGACGAGGAGACCGGCGAGTTCGGTGCGTTCGGCAGGGGAGGCGTCCGCGTCCGTATCTGCATCGCTAGGGGTCGATGGAGTTCGAGGTAGACTTTGAGTTCGGTCAGACGGCTTTGGTAGAGTTGAGGATGATTGCGATGGGGATTGTTGATCGCGAAGAGAGAGATTCTTGGTTGTAGTAGAATTCGATTCTGGGCCGTCTTGATGGACTTGTTTCTTCGCTTTCCTCCGCAGCTTGGGTACAACATCGCCGGTCGACGAGCTTGCCTTATTTTCAGACTCATCAACCTCCTTCGACCGACGCCGCCGTTTCTTCTCTTTTGCACCTTCCTTCTTTTCTTTCTCGCCTTCCACACTTATGCTCTTAGAGCCCAGTGAACAGTCTTCAGCCGGACCCTCGTCCGCCCGTTTTCGTTTAGCAAGAATTGTTTCCGATGTCCTGCTGGGCTTTTTCGCTTTCGGCACTGAAGTAGCACGGGGCTTGGACGGCCCAGGAACCGGCAAGCCGGGTTTCTTCATGTCATCCATCGCCTCAATTCTCATGCATTCACCCTCACCATCTCCTGAAGAAATAGCGTCCGGAGGTCCAGCCCCTGCATCCTCCTCTTCACTTGTTATTGCTTCCCCGGGCTTCAACAAGCTGGGAGGTTCCGATAGGGAAAGGGGATCGAGTTCGAAATCGTCCGTAAGGGGAGATGAGGGAAGGATAGGCGACGAGAGGGGCGATAACGGATCCGAAAAATCGATATCGATAGAAGAAGATTCGACGATATCGACTTTGAACTTGGGTGCTACCGCCGACGTTTCTGGTTTTGACATAGCCAAGTCGGAAAATGGTAAGGGTACCTCATTAAATGTATGTCCAGAACCCGGGACGGTAATGGAAGAGACCGAATTTAGCTTATCGACGTCATCGAGCTGCATATTGTTGTCCGCTTCATGCTCCTCGGATGTTTCCTGTAAGACCGTCGTCGGCAAAACGTGATACTCGACACCGACTTGAACAGCGGGAACACTTTCTTCATCGCAAATTTCAGGCAGAATGCCAACCTGGCGGCGATAAAGTTAAAAACACTAATTTCTGTTCATTCTCTAGGAGTGAACTCACCGCCAGTGCGAAGGTATCGGAATCATTATAGGATACTTGGTTCACATCGATGGACCCACAAACCGTCCGTTCCTCCAGTTTTGGCGCGAGTCCATCTTCGTCCTTTCCCCCATCATCGACGCCCGATTTGGGTTCAGGAACGGGAATGGGATTAGATACGGAAAGCGAAGATTCCGCATCCGAGCGTGAATTCGCATCCGGAACTCTGCTGCTGCCGCTCACATGCCCACGCGCGTCATCCAGTGATGACGGAGTGCCCGTGGATTCCCCTATGCCAGTGCTGCCATTACTTTCTTTGGCTTCGTCGACTGGACTGGGCGATTTACCCATATGGGGCAAAACCCGGACTTTTTTCTTGAGGTCGAGCAGAGCCGATGCAATGTCCATCTCGCCCTCCTGAGCTGATACGTCCTCGAAAACATCCTTGTCGGATGTGAACGCCGGAGTACCAGAGCGCGAGACGCTCTCTGAATGCGATAGGTACCGATTGCCCATGGACCGGTGACCTCGGGATGATTGCTGCTGCTGTCGGTGGTACAAGGGCTTGGCGCGGATCTTGTGAGGGAGGTCTGGGCCGTAATTGACTGCAACTTCCCAGAATGACCTTGGACTCGATGCGATGTGTGGTTCTACTATAGGCGATGAGGGCGGTTCGGGAGTGTAGAGAGCCCTCATGGGGCTGCTCGGAGCAGCAGAAGAGGACGATGAGCAGAAGGTAGGGGATCGAGGAATATAGCTTCCATAGTATATGTCACCAGAGTTAGAGCAAGAGGATGAGATGGGAGACATCGGGGACGAGTGAGTCTCGATGTCGAGCTCAAGTTCGAGGACAGGACTTTCGATGGGTGACGATGGGCAGCCTTTTCTTCTGTACTTGAGGGGCAGCTGAGGTGTTCGTACCATGAGCGGCGTGTCCTTGATAAGTCGACGATGGCAGTGAATGAAGAGAAGATATGAAGGTGGTAGGAGTGAGGGTGAGAGTGAGAGGGAAGGGTCAAAGAGGACAGACAGACGGATAAGATGACTTTCTAGATTCTCGTGACTCTTTGGGACAACCATACCACAGATTATCACGTGGTCGCACGCGTCTCGGCTATCTCGGCCCGGAGACGCGTTTTTCCGACTTTCTCGGAATCGGAGTCGGGGGTCGGATCTCCTCCAAGGCTAGCGGATTAGCAGCATATCTCCTGAGCAGTACATCACAGTACTAGTCTCAGCCTCAACTTGTATACAAAGTCAATCAATGCTCGAAACTGCCCTCAAACCGCTGAAATCAATCAGGGTTATTTTTTTGCGAGGTGAGGCTAAATGCATGACCTCGGCATTTAAACATTTCATTGTCAATCAAAATTAATAGCCAGGATGCAAGCAAATTGAACACCGACTTAGCGCGCAGCTGGATACAAGTGCCACAGGGTGGTGAATGCTCCTGTGAATGAGGGTGCAGCGGCACATCGTTCCAGGCGCCATTGAGAAGGAACCCTCCCCTTATGATAAAAACCAAGATAGAAATGACGCACAAAAGCTCGAGGCGACCTACAAGACTTCATATAAGTATGTCATCTTGGTCACCAGCTGCTGAGAGTAGCCCAGAGTTATATCTTCACGATACGACCGACATACAAGACATCCCCTCGATGTCATTGAAGAAGGTCCTTTATCTAAAATAAATTAAAATAATGTTTGTGTTTGTTGGCTGCGTGGTACACGCTTGTGACCTTGTGAGAATTGAGAACAGTGATGAATTGACGGATGATGATGAGAGTGAGAAGAGAGCGCGACGACGAGGAGAGACTCACTCAGGGAGGGATGTAGAGAATAGAAAAGAAAAGGGATGACCAGATGAGCGCTTCGTCAACCAACGTAAGCCACCTTTTCCCTTCTTTACCACCGACGGCGACGACGTCCTCCCACCCCCTCCTCATCGTCAACGACATCCCCTAGCGCTAATCCTCTCTGCCCCGTGCCCGTCTCGGTCATCTGCTAGCCTCCCTTGCGGTTATAATGGACGTCCAGTCCGACCCGCAGGCGGACAGGCCCTCGACTTTTAAGCGCAAGGTCTGCCCTGTTTAGCCGCTTATCTCCCCATCCCGCCTAATCCTCTTCATCCGTCTCCCCAACCTACCTCTACCCGTCTCCGACGCACAGCGTGTCACAAAGGTCTGTCGCTTCTTTGTCATCGACGTCGCTCACTGTCGCTTATCATTCTATTTCATTCCTTAGGCTTGTCTGGCTTGTGCCAAATCACGAAGGAAATGCGATGGACAGCAGCCCTGCGGGACGTGTGCCTCCCAAGGTACAACGAACGGCTGTAGTTATTCAGAAAGTGGGTAATTGCATTGTATCATTCTATCTACAACTATCAACATGATATTCGACAGTCCCTTCTCGACGAGGCCCGCCAAAGGGCTACCGTCGAGGCGTCGCAGACCCCGCCAGTCTCACGCCCAAGATCGCAAAGATCCGTGAACAACTTCAATCTCTCCAACTCGCCTACGGCGATCATGTCGTCCTCCGAGAGCTTCACAAAGCCATCTTTGGCAGCGGCCCATGCGATCTAGGGCTTGGAGGCGAGCCAGACGCGTACAGAGACAGAGGGTCAGCATCCGGCAGCAGCCAGTCTTACGGACGCGCTTCGACCGCCGGCGCCTCCGTTTCTTCGTCGACGCTCGGCCGTCCGTCTAGTACAAGTACGTTAAGCTCTGGCGTGCACAATATCTATAGGCCCAGCCCTAAAGGCGAATGGAATCAGGAAGAGACAACGAGCGAAGGTGAGTTGCTGGGTATATGCGATCAAGCCCATGCTCGAAGGCCAAAAAGAGTCTTCATCCACCTTCGATTGTGATTTAGGATCTGACCATATTCTTCCGTTTGGAAAAATAGTAGAGCATTCTCAATCGGAGGTAGATGAAGGTTCCTCCTCCGGCATGACTTTTCTCGCGACTTCGCTTCGGTATATGCACACCGGCAACATCAACAGCACCAACAACAATAACAGCGGTAACAACGGAGGTGGTGGAGATCAGCATGGCGCAGGGATGGTCGGTCATCCGGATGGGCCGCTTACGCCTGTGTCTGATAGTGAGAGACTGGGTATGGAGAAGTACTCGCCTTGGGCGATCAAAGAGGGTGCGGCGAGCATGCCGATTATCAGGAGGCCGAGGATGGTGTACCAGCCTGAACCAAAGGACATCGAGATCCTGTGGAAGACCTATTGGACATCCATCCATCCTGTAAGTCGTTACCTTCCCCCTCACCCCCTCTTGACAAGCTATCATCATTGACGCATATACCTCGTCTAGCACTGGCCCATCCTGTACAAACCAGCATTAGACAATGTGTCCATATTTCGTATCTACGAGGAAGTCCCGTTGGGACTCTTGTACTCGATGTTTGCCCTCGCGGCGCGTCTATGCCCCTCGCCCGAGCTCAGTTACACTGCTGGAGAGCAGTTCCGACAGACTGCGGAAGAAGAACTTCAAATGGAAGGAAATTACCGGTCTGATAGTGCGTTTCCATTTGAGAGATTGATGTTCTATGCTAAATATGTGGCTTGACCTGGCTTTTCTGTAGTCAATACGTGCACGGCGTTGTTCTTGTTGAGTTTGTACTACCACGGACAGGGTAACCAGCGACAAGCGTGGATCCGCAGTGGTAAGTGAGCGATAAAACGACACAGATGGAGGGCACTCACACATTCGCACCAACCTCAGGCGTAGCAGCAATGATGGCCCTCGACCTTGGCCTCCACAAGTCCACAAGCGGGTTCTCGACGGTCGAGCACGAGAGGCGCGTACGCGTCTTCTGGAATATCTACGTGTACGAGAAAGTGCTGGCATGCGAGATGGGCAGGCCCGTACTTATACGTATGGTGCACTGCGATCCGGTCCGTCTCCAGGAGGGCCAGGCAGAGGAGTACGAGGCGCTCGTGCATCCGTCCGCGTCGCAGTCCGAGCCTGTTTGGTTACATGTGAGTGGTAACGATCATCTCCTCTTTTTTTGTTCGCGTTTGGCATCCTCTTTCTTTGCTTCGATACTGGTCTGTCGGATCAAGTCCTTGACTTTTTGTGGATGGTACCCTTTCTTTGGTCTCAAAATCACATCATCTCCGTGCGATGGGCTTCTTTGAGGCTGGTTTTTGAAACTCCGTTCTTCCGCAGTAGTGACCAATCGCCCATCATCACCGTTCAAACATTTGTTCTTCCTATACTCTACCATTTTCATCTTCATATTTTTTTCTATCATCTGATAGACTCCGGTTCCATGCTGATCCTCGGTTTCTTCTTCATCCTTTCTGTGCCATCCCATGACCCATGATCCTTGCTCTTTGGATCGTACACCACACATCTCCTGCCATCATCCGCGGCGTCACAATGAATTCCTTGGACGACGGCGAACACAAAAAAATCCAAACAACGAACAAAACAATCACATCGGCGTACAGACAATCTCCACATTCAACGCTGCCGTCGACCTCTTCCGCATCTTCGAGCGGATCCTCAGTGAAGTGCACACGGTCGTGCCCTCTACATCCTCCATGTCGCGCGCGAGCCGGGAACAGCTCGTGACCAATTTTGACCGTGATCTCAAGGAGTGGCAGACGAATCTGAGCCCAAAGTGTCAATACCCGAGGCGAGATGACCGGACGCCGACGAGGTCGCTTTACTTGTGTCATGCTGTACGTGTTCCTCTTTTTTTAGCTTTCATTCTGTATAATATCCTTGGGTTCCTACATTTTTTGATAATTTTTATTGTCAAAGTTTATCTGGTCTTTGAAATTATGTTTATCCGCGAAGTTTAAATTTAGCGTTACTAACGATAATCCAAACATATTTCGAATTCTTGTGTTTTTCTTTGGATCGGATCGGTCCATTGTGCTGGGTACTGGATGGAGGATTCATAGTGGTACCACGTAGCGATCATCCTCGTCCACCGACCGTTCATCTCTCGTGCCCGGCCGGGCCATCCGTTCGTCAGCAACGCACACCACAAGAAGGCGACGGACCACGCCAACAGGCTGGTCGACCTTCTAGCGCAGTTCGCTGCAGGTCAGAAGATAGGCACGGTACGTGTGTTTAATCCACTTCGTCCTTCGACATCCCATTTCCTTTCTTTTCCTCCTCTCGAATTGTACTGCGCCTGTAATGACCGTTCTTGAGGAGCGGAGTCCGGATGTCCATTTCAATTTATATCATACTAAGACTGATGTGACTGATCCTTCCTTTCTTTTTTCATCCCCTTCGTGGCGTGTTTATGACGTCCGACTTACGTGCCCTCGTTAATCCGGATTGCGACCCAAACATGAACGACAGCTTCCGCCAAACGATGCGTATCTGATCTTCACAGCCGCACTCCTGCACGCGTTCAATTTCACGCTGAACGATAAGTTGCTGAGAGAGGAGTCGCGTCCGCGGTTGGAGCAGTGTATTGAATGGTTAAGGGTGAGTCGTTTGTTTTAATTTTATCCTTCAAGATTAAGGTTTGTTCGTCATCGTCTGTTCTGATGTTTTATTCTGTGATATAAGGGCCTTGCGGAGACATGGTCTACCGCTTCGCAGTACAAGGGGCTTCTCGACGCCTGTGAGTATATGAACTTCACACTATTCAAATATTTTGGAAAAGGATCGCGCGTAGAAGAGCTAACTTTCTATCTTCCCATTCTTCTATTCTTTTTTTGTATGTGCTCCAACGCCAAACAACTTCCCGCCTCTTGCCTTCTTTTCATTTCTACCCCGCTTTCTCTCCCCTCCTCCCTTATCATCTTGATTTTCATAAACAGTTGTTCAAGCCGCAACGGAAAGCATCACCCATAGCCAGGAGCTATCTCCGACGACAACCGCAGGATCGTCTACTCCCCAGCAGTCTTCCTCGTCACAGCCTCAGCCTTACCCTCCCCTTCACCCTCATCACCATGTACATCCACCTGCTTCCGAAGGCACAGCGCACGCGAGCACAAATATGAAGACGGAGATACCGTATACGACGATCCCGCAGTCTGGGCTTGGGTTGGGAAGTCAACATCCTTCAGTGCCAGCACCACACCCTCCAGCACCAGCACAGATGCAATTGCAAGAAATGCATCCGCCGATGATCATCCCTCACGAACATCCCCAACAGCACATCCAATACGGCCCACACCTCCAGCAACATCAACATCACGCCACCCAAAGTCAAACACGACCTCGAACTCAAAGCCAAAGCCAGAGTCAGAGTCAAAGTCCACCCAGCCATTCCTCCTTTCCCAGCGGACCCGGGACTGTAGCAGCGGCGCCACCAGAAACAACAGACCAACGATTCCACACCCCCGAGCTCTTCTCAATCGAGAATTACTACTGGAACGTCTACCCTTCCCACCTGAACGCTTCCGCTTCCGGCGGTGCGGACGGCCCTAGGAGTGCGACTGGGGGAGGGGGCACGTCGTACTCGGACTTTTACGCGCACGCTCAGGCGCAGAGTCAAGTGAACCCTCATTCGGGTGATCAGGCGCCAGGTTCGGGTGGGCCGGGTGGTGGGGGAGGTTCCGATCCTGGCCCTGGGCCTGTTTATTATAATATCTTGCACTATTTGCAAGATGAGGGAAGGGGTCCGCGTTCGTGAAATACTGATTTTTTTTTACACTTTTGTTCTTGATTCTTTTTCTTGGTTGGTTTCGCATGGTTTCGTTTCTCCGGAAATCTTGAGAGTTGGCAAGGGTTTATTAAGCTTCAATGCATATCGTAATGTGGATGAAAGGAATACTTTTCACTACATTCCCTCTTCGTTTTCTTGTATATGCGTTTGGGAATAGGAAGAAGTGGCTAACTACTACATGACTTTACTCCGTCTTCATTTTTTTCTTGTTTAGCTATTTCTATCACTTTTTTGCGCTATCTCTGCTTTGGATGCCATTGCACCAATCTTCTACATATCATGTATGATGTCTGTCTACGATTCTGCGCACAAGTCGAAATGTTATTCGGGTTTATATATTTAGGTTTATGTCGTAGAGTCCGTTTCTCTTTTCAGATGAAGGAACTAACACCTCCGAGTTACATCACACAGGGGGCTGGTAAAAGTGAACGTCGCTGCCTGTCATGGAAGGTGTTTTACAGAGACAAGAGGATTTGTTCAGGGACAGCTGGGCTCTCTAATCTTCAGATGCGCAGCCTTCGTGACCAAAGATTTGCGCAGGGAAGAAAAAATGAAAGAGTTTGAGACGAGGCTGCTCGGTATGCGTGAGAAACGCCTACCGAAATAGGCGGCGCTCACTTTTACACCATTTTGATCCGTCTTCGGGAGTCGGGGATGCACTTGCTCGTTCACTGGCAATAGCGGACTCTCTTGGCTTTGTTATCTTATCTCACTGGGGACTCGTTTCGGCCTTCAATCACTCTATTCTTACACATTTTATCACGAGGATATCTGAACTGGCAATGGCAGTACCTCTTCCAAATCCGAGTCGTCATAAACGCCCTTTAGAAGAACTTCAAGAACCCAAGAAACGGCCTAGAATTCGCAGGGATGAAGAGCTTTCCATCTCAACACTATTTGTGCAGGTGCTTTTTCGGCGTGTTCTTTACGTCGGTCGCATCTGAGCCGAGAATCATGAATGTTTTTAAGGTCGGAGACGCGCTCTTTGAAGTGGATCGTACGGTGTTTCAGAAGGAGTCTAAGATCTTCCAAGACATGTTCAGCCTTCCTTTACCTCCAGATGGCTCATATGATGGTTCAAGCGGAATGAATCCTTTACGCCTGGAGGGTGTCCAGGTCAACGAGTTCAGGATCTTTTTGCGGTTTTTACAGAAACGGTGCGCTCGCATTTTGAGATGTCCATTTTCCGGATCTGACTTCTAATGTCAACAACAGCTCGTACACCAAGACATCCGAATCATCGACCGAAGACCTGCTGACGATATTGAGATTGGCAAATATGTGGAGATTCCAAGATGTCCGGCAATTCGTCATTGAGCAGTTGAGCAGGATGGACCTTGGACGTCATGAAGATGCCTTGAGAATCCACATCGCTCGCTTGTACGACATACCAGACTGGTACCAGGAATGTTCCCGGCGTTTGATCCGTAGAAAGGACTATCTGACAGATCCAGAATTGCGACTTCTCGCGGGTGATGCTATGAAAATTCTCACAATGCGGGATAGGAGACATAGTTAGCATTTTTATTTTGTTTTGGGTATTCATAGTTCGCAGGGTTTTCCTTTTCGTTGTTTAGAAACTTTATCGGAAGATTAGCATAGCCAGCGTCTCCAATTTACCGTGCACCCATTTTCTATCCTACTGTCCAATCAATATGTACATGTACATGTATTGTCTTCTTCGAGACTTATTACTGCTACTCTATCAAATTTCTAAAGATCCATGCCAAAGAGTATACCCTGCTATAGAGAAATTATACGAAACGTATATGATGCGACGCAAATGAGCTGCATTGCGAATTGAGAACCAAGGTGATAGATAGATTCCAGAGGCAACCCACCACACACGAGGCACGAAGCGTTCGTCTCACTTGACTCTCATAACCGTCCCCATCCACTTCCTTTCTTCGCATAACATCCTTGAATGGGTGCGGGGTCAAGAAGCTCGGAAACTCCAATGTGAAACAATGTGAGAAAACGTTTATATTACGATATTGTGAACGGATAGGTAGGTATTATAGTACTTCCAGGGGCCTCTTCGCAACACATGCTCTTCATAGCCTAACCAAGCAGGACTCCTCCATCTCCATCCAAACCAGTCTACCAGTGAGCAAAGAACAAACAATGATGAAACAAAACACAATCCTCCTCAAAACCTCATCAACTTTCACACCGTTCGCAATCATTTGTAAGTTTACATAGGCTGAGCCTTCCGACTCCGTAAATCCGAACCGAAGCTCCCGTCAGAAGCATCTTCGCTGTAAGAAATTGCTTCGTCCGCTGCGTACTGCGTCCCGTTCCTAATGGGCTCCGTAAGCTGTGGCCCGGAGAAGTGCTGCCGTAATCGCTCAGTGGCTTGATGTTGGACCTGGGTGAGGAGTGAGGGTGTAAGTGAGTAGAAGAAGTGAGAGTGAAGCAGCGTTTGAACGATAGACTTACCTCGTTGGTCATTGTTTTCATGACGTTGAGTATAGGGCCTGCGAGGCCAAGTTTAAAAATCACGTATCTGAAGATCGGCAAGGTCGTTAATAAAAAGAATACGATTAGATGGTCCTTGAAAAGCTTACGTCGTCACGACTGCGCAACACATGAAAGCGAAATAAACGGGGTTGAAGAGAACCACCATCGCCTCGTTCCACCCAAGGACGACAAGCACACCATACATCCACGTCGGAATCTGCGCAATACTCGACACCATTGACCTCTTCGCCTCAACATAGTACGCATCCACGTCCTTCTTGAACCGAGACGAAATGTCCAGCACTTTTGTCTCAGGCAGAATTGTCAGTGTTGTATCAAAGTCGAACGCGTCGTCCCCATTTTGAACTTGTGAGTCGTCGATGGCGGCGTTGGCGGCGTCTTCGGGGAGTTCGTATACGAGTGATGGATCTTGGGGCTTGATCTTCGCGAAGAGAGGGATGAGTTCAATTGTACCGTCCCTTGCTTTCTTGAATGTGCTATCGATATCGTCTTCCGGCTTCCACACGCGTGGGACACCGTGCTCGTCATACCTGAAGCGCTCTTCGAAGTGCGTCCGTAGCTTGCTGAGAATCACGGTGTCAGCGGTCTGTTCATCGATCTTTGCGCGGAACGCGAGCCATGATCGCTTGCGTAAGACAGCTAATGACTTGGCGTTTTCTTCCTCCGTACAGTTGAAGCCTATAATAAGGCCTGTTAGTCCAAATCCCTTTCTGTTTCGTTGTGAACTCACTCCGTGCCTTGCTCAGATATGCACTCTCAGATTTGTCGAGTAATTGCCGGAACGCGGTAAGCACTTTATCCCACATATCGGGTGATGCAGAATTGAGGTGCAGCTCGATGGGCTCTGCAATCGCTTTTCGGAAGTTACGCTGATAAAGGTAAGTTATCAACGGGATCAATTATCACCTTTTTAGCTTACCTCAGTTTGGTTAACCATCTTCTTCGTCTCATCCGCCCGACACTGGTCAGCTACGGAACCAATCTCTTCGCGGAGTAGCTCTAGCTCATCTTCCCACACCCAATCGGTATCTTCCAGCTTTGCCTCTGTCGCACCGTCAACGAACCTCTTCTCGCACGTTTCCCTCGCTTTGTCACAAACATCCGCAAAATTGTACCCATCCACCTTCATTCCGTCCAACATCGATTTTTTGAACGCGACGAGTACGGACTTGTGAAGATTCTTGAGTTGGCCGAGATAAAGCGATGAGAGGACGGAGTCAATGATGTTCAAGAGGTCGGTGCGCTTCCGTTGGTAAACACCTTGGTGGTACCGGGATGCATCCTTGTCGAAACGCGCTACGAGAGTATTTATAACTCGGACTCAGGGTTCGATCGTTCTATGCGGACGTACTCAATGTAATCTTCTTCCACTGACGCATCATGCTGCCCAATCCTTCCACGACTTTACCTGCCTCAACGGGTCGACGCTGAGACTTGGCTTGGTCGTTGAATTCCACCAAAGCAGCGCTTGCAATCTCATCACAACGGAACTGCGCTAGTAATTCTTGCTGTGTCGGTAAATCAAGGTCTTTATTCGATTGCACTTGTTCCTAGAACTTTGAATGAATATTTGGTTATTTATAGAATACAAATCACTTACCCAGATGCCTTCCATGTACATAGCTACACCATCCGCCGGAATACGTTTATGATACGCAGGTTTGAAGACGTAACCTTCATTCGCCTTATCCACAAATCTCTTCCGTAAATCCCTTACCTCACTCTCAAATTTATCGGCAGCGAGGATCTTATGCGGTAGCGTTGTGAAGCTGAGATCAAAGAAGTCCGACAGCTTGCAATCTTCCAGGCCCTCCGGCTTCAACAGACTCTCCCATATCCGAATGAGGTCCGTCTCCAACGTTGTCGCCAAGTTCGCCAATGGCGTCGTCCCAATATGGTCCCGAATCACAAACAAGAGCAGCGTTCTTTGGTTCGTGTTTTCATTCGCCTTGCCGAAGAGGCCCAAGTTCACTTCGAATACGGTCTTGAGGAGACCCATGTTTGCACCTTGGTAGAGACCAACTTGGTGCTCCCAGAGATTAATGAGGAGGACCTCGGAGGATGCGAGAGAGAAGAGCGCAGACTTGCGCTCGAAGTCTTGGTCTTCTCCACGCTCCCGGCCGTCTGTGCCTTCTACGTCCATAACCATGACGTTCATTTCCTTCCCTCGGCACATCCAAATGCCTTCAGATGGTTCCGTGTGAGTTGCATTCAACGTCATACAGAGTTAAATTCCACAAAACGCACCTTTAGTTGTTTGCTGGCGCTTCGTCTCGTCCATAACGTCAAAATTCGTACCAAAGAGCCGGTTGAGGAGTGTGCCTGCATAATTGACATGGCGAATCAACTACCATTTCTTCCCAATATTGTACTTTCGGAGGAAAGTGAGAGAGGCGAAGACATACTTTTGCCAGTCGACTGCGACCCAAATACAGAGACAATATCATAGTCAAACCCAGAGTCTTTCAGCTCCCAGCGTTCAATCTGCGTAGCGAGTTCGTTCCTGAAGCCAACATGAAAGCATGAGTATCACCTTCAGCTATGGCTAGCCACGCGCCGCCAACGAAACGAAACCGAACGCGTGCTGAAGAGGAAGGAGAGAGAAAGCCACTGACGTGAATGTTTTTTGGTCGTCAATGACTTGCAGACGCCCAGCTGCATCTACAGTAGTACCGTTTACATGGCCGTTCATGGCTGGAGCTGGCGTTCCGTCGGACATGGTGGAGGAGGAGGAGAAAGTGGGCGAGGAGATGCGTCCGCTCGATTCTCGTTGCTGGCGCGCGATGTTGTCGTTCACGCTTCACTCCAGCCGAGCGTCATTCACATTCACGTCTCTTTCCCTTTTGGGGTTCAGTGGACATCCCAACGCTCCCTCGCGCACGACTCAAGGCTGTTTTCATCATTTACTGTTCATTTGACTGGCATAAATATAAGGCTGCAGTAGATTCATTTACAGTAGGTTTAAGGTATACAATTAGTCCAGCTTTCTATCTATGTTGCCGTTCCGGTGCTAATCAAAGTCAATGTTAATGTTAGAATGTAAATGGTAAAAACACTCACAATAATTTATGTTAAGAATATGTCAGGATATCCTTTTTTCCCCTTACGACTCCAAAGCTACGCCATCCACTGATACCAGCCTTTCTTTTCCCTTCTTCCTTCTTCGAGAATTGGGCGAAGTCACGTCCTCTTCGACTTCATTCGATCCGGACTCAGATGTCGCATCCCATAGAACACCTCCACCGTTTGGATACAAGTGCTTTGTGATGCTCCCGGTGCTTGGTAAAGGTGAGGAATTGCCTAACGGATGCGGCCGAGTGTCGAGAACGGCGACGAGGCGACGAAGCAACTGTCCTTGCGCATCCATTGAGCCTTGAAGATCGATCATTTGGCGAGCGAGGGTATTTATGGTAGGCTAGTTTCGAGGAGAAATCAAGAGATGCAACTTGAAATGATGTACGTCTTCTTACTGTATCAACCCCTTGTCTTCGTTCTCTTGACCTTTCCGGTGACATCTAATTCCAACGAATATAAATATGAGCTGTGATACAACCAGAAAAGGAAGAGACACTCACAGCATCATGCTCACGTCCCATGCGATCCCACAGGGCACTAAACTCACGACCAAGTACGAAACTCGGCAACGCAATGAGTAAAAGACCACAAACAAGTAGCGGTACGCTCAAAAGTCTTCCAAGGAAAGAACGAGGAGTAATCTCTCCGTAACCAACAGTCGTAATAGCTTTAAAGGCGGATAATGTCAAATGAAAGAATCAAAACCATATAAAGATGCACGTACTAACGAGAACAAACCTAAAGCGCAATCCTTAATTTTAGAAACATGAGTGAGTGATAGTAAAGAAATAAAAGACGAACCACGCTGCAGCTGGGATAGACTAGAGCACAAAAACCATTTCAACGACAATTGTATTTGAATTATGCATTTCGACATACCGAAAATTGACTTGGCTCTCCTTCCGCATCAATGAACGTACCAAGAATCGGATCCCAGGTACCTCGCTCCGCAAAATAACTACATGGGTTGGCACGGTTATCTAAATCGTCCACCGTTGTTAAATAATTTCAGAACTCACATTATAGTGCTGAAGATGACTAGGAACATCATTAGAAAGAAACCGAGCGCAAGCAACGCATGTTGCGAGTTTTTGACTGAGAGGATCATGACTTCAATCGTTCTTGAATTCCACCCTTAGCTGAGGAGTCACTTGTCAAGAACGAGACACATACAAGGTAATCGTATTGTTGGAACGGAAGGCTCGGAACACTCTGAGGAGACGGAATGTTCGCAGAATTGAGAAACGGAACATGACGGAGGTGTCGACTCCGAGCAGAAGCTCGATGTAATATGGCAGAATAGCTAAGAGGTCGACAATTCCGAAAAAAGCTGTTTATAGATAAATCAAGTTACACTGATGATGAGGGAAAATCGGTCTGGAAGCTTACAGAAAGCCCAACCGGCGAACAGTCTCAGGTCAGAACTCCATGCAAGAGCTCGAGCGACGTATTCAATCGTAAACAGGGCGACCAGACTCGTTTCAAGCCCAAACCAAACGGATGGACTCGTCGAATGAAACGCAGGTCTATCCGCACATATCCATGTCATTCTTCAATCCCAAATTTTGCATTCTCAGTAATCAAGCACTCACATAGTCTCGCACACCGTGATCACTGCACTGATGAAAATAAGAAACGTAATGCTAATATGCAATACGAACGCCCCCGAACTCGAGTTGGGGTGCTCCAAAAGCTCGTGCAGCTGCCTCTTCCACACAGGTTTGATGTTGCGAGGGTCGATGAGTAAGGCGTGTTCTGGGTCAAAGGTGGAGGTAGCGTGTTTGAAGAGGTCGAAAGACTGCATCTCTATCTCGAGAGCTTGGTCTGCGTCGTTGCCGTTGGCATTGGGTTGGGCGTTGCCATTCGATTGGGCAACAGCAGATCTGCTGGACCCGCCATTATTGTTGGCATGTAGCGGAGGTCCAGCGCGATACATGGCTGCACGCAAAGTTGCTTCGAGTCGTCGACGGTGCGCGCTCGATGATGCTGAGTCGTCAAGGTGTGCTGACTGCGGCATGCTTGACTTCCAGACTTGGCGCGTCATTGCGAATCTGGAAGTGTACAGCCACAATGAGCTTCCGCAGTTCTAGCCAATTCTGACTCTAAATTTTGGTCTTCTTTCTTTCACCACCACCATCTTCCATTTTCTAACACCCCGAATGGTTTTAAAAACGCATATTCTTGTCAATCGGCATGCCGTCTGTGATGCTTGTGCTTCGAGTGGCTGGCGTTTAGTTTTTCTTAGGAGCCCCAGATGCACGTCCATTGGCATCAGGTCTTCTGCAACTGATCTCTTCATTATGCCACTCTGGCCGAAGATGCTTCGATGGATCCCGCTACGCTCCTACATCAAGACGCCGATGGAAGCTCCTGTGTGTACCACAACTACATTCAAGGGTACTCACTTCCTCTTCCTCTCTCACCGATCAATCTTCCTTTGATGCGCACCTAGATTTTATACTCGCTCTGGCACGACATTCTCATAGATGGACTTCCGATGTTCCTACTCTCGATCCCGATCGCTGCTCGGTGCGGCATCCTGTTGTATGATCATGAAAATTGGACGCAGGATGGTCGTATAAGGATCTTTGGTTCTCATGCTGAACCTCAAGGTGATGGTCGAAATTAGCTGTACCTATTCTTGTGGATGAATTGGACGAGAATAACTCTATATTTCATGCACTAAGCTAGAGCTGTCGGAATGATTGGACCCTGATTCTTCTCTCGAGCATCCCTTGTTTCATTTACTGGGTCGTATCCGTCGAGCGAAGCATGAAGATGTGCATGAAGGTGCTGGCGATGGCGATTGTGCAACTCGCCCTTCTTTCGTTTTCTTCACGGGCACAGACGACTGTATTGGTGCGTGCCCATCTAACGTCACAATTCCATTCTTTCCGAATCTTATCACACTCGACTCAGGTCACCGTAGGAGTCAAGGGTAGTTTCTTTGACCCTCCCCTCATATCTGCTCGAGAGGGCGACATGGTTCAATTCGTATTCGGCGGGGTGTAAGCACTGCCTACAAAACTGCTTTAGAATATTTGCTCATTGAAGTACTCAAGAGCTCACACTGTGACACAATCAGCGTTTGGAAGCCCTTGCACACCTCTTGAAGGGGGATTCAGTAGCGGGATCCAAGGGACAATGGGGAACAACTCTATACAAGCACCCATTTGGAACCTTATTGTAACCAATGTCTCAGAGCGTAAGCACTTTTATACTATCAGCAATCTGGAAGATCCAACTCTAACTATGCATTCTTTTTGTCAGCGATCTGGTTCTTTTGCGAGCTGACCATCCCCGCATCTCACTGTGCCTCGGGAATGGTGGGGTAAGCCGCTTTCTCAGAAATAATGTATGTACAACAATGTTCAGGACAAATTACTTGCGCAGCGCCATCAACGCTTCACCTGATCAATATGGGCAGTTCCAGTATTCAGCAAAGCTCGTCACTGGAACACCAATGGTACGTAGCAAGTCTTCGTCTTACCCACAACACAAATGAAGGTATGTACTAACTTGCGCTTGTCGTGAATACTTGAAGCCCACACCTACCGTCATATTGAGCGGGAGCGGAGCAATGGCTACCGCCAGCCCAACAACATCCTTATCAGTTCCCATCTTCTCACTATCCAGCGGTCCTTCCGCCTCAAGCCTGTCTTCGCCTTCAGCCATTCCTACCGAAATCGAGCCCGCCTCTTCGTCCCCTGCATCGAGTCCCATCGGGGCTATAGTGGGCGGTGTGGTGGGGAGCGTGATAGGTCTCTCCCTCATCGCCGTCCTGCTTCTTTTCCTGTTCCGCCGACGAACAAGAGATCAGGACGTCGTCGCAAGGCAGTACAACGAGGCTGACACACCCGGGTCAACACCGGAAAAGCAGGACTTTGATACTTCACGTGGGCAGCGTAGCCTACCCCAGACAACGAGTGAGACGAATACGTGGTATTCTGATGCGCATACTACACATACCGTTCCTCCTGTAATTCAGGGCAATGAGAGGCAGCGTGCAGAAACTCTCACGAAGCATTCTATAAAATATGACCAACGTCCGAATCAACGACCATCCAATACTAACAATACCCAGGATGTCCTACACATAACAAACGACACCGAGAACGAGCCCGAGCTACTCGGACAGAGAGCCTTGTCAAGCGCAAACGCACGTCAAGTCGAACCAGTCCCCATCGCAAGTGCCCAGGAGATAGCGAGAGAGGTGGCGGCACTGATTCACGGCACCACGCCTGTGCCGAATAACGGGAGTGGGTTGGATCATCATGGGAAGGATAAAGGTTTGTATGGGACTGGAGCGAGAGGTGTGAGGCAGTTACCTGATCCGAAAAGCTATAACGCGTCATCGGCGCCGGGAATGGGATTGGGATTGGAGTCGCCTGGTCTTCCTCGGTATGAGGTTTGATTGGATGGTGCTATATGAACCTTTTATTTTCGCGCTCTGCTATTTTTATTTATCAACTGAGTTTGATGAATGTTTGTTCGACGACGAACATAATCTTCCATATTCTTCTTTCGAAATAACGAATGTTTCACGATGTATTCAATGTTTCTGGGAACGAATAGTCATACTTTTGTTTATGATGACTTACGTGTTGCACTCTCTCACCATCTGGTCACTGCTGAAGCCGGAAAATTGATGTCCATAGATCACCAAGAGGAAAGGCTCAAAAGGTCGCACCCGGAAAACTAATTAAGAATTAGTCCATTCGCAGAGCTCGACGTCAAGAGGAAACAATACACAAAAAACCCTCCATTAACGGCGCTTGTATATATGACAGAGGGAATCACTGAGAATCAAACAAAAGACGGAGATAAGGAACACGAAAGAGAAGACAATCAAGGGCATGTAGCGCAAGAGAGGGAAGCGATGGGGGAGGAAGCACGTAACGGAAGAGAAGGCGAGGCGAGGCAAACTTAGTAAAAGAAATTGAAAGGAGACGGGGTAACGGAGAAAAACGCTGGAGGTATGGACGGCCCGTCCGTGTCACAGAACGAATGAAGAGGGAAATGAAGCTGTGACTGCTGAAAAAAAAGGCGATTGACGGCAAGGGGGTGGGAACACGGGGGCCTCATTTAACAGACATGTACGTTCATGAATGATTAGGGTTGTGACGCAGAGACGGGGGAGACCTGAAAGGAGCCTGGAGATACGATGCGATGCAATACATACAGATTCACCGACAAAAAGAGGAGGGAAACGGGAACGAAGCAACGTTGATACTTTTTTTCCGGGTCATGACAATGAAGGGGGAAAGCGTGAGGGTATATAAAGTGTGAATCATCATGCTCGACTTTGCTTCTTCACGTTTTGTGAAAGCCATTGGAGACCTTCGAACAGGCCCTCACCAGTTGTTGCACAGCTGTGGAGGTCAAAGAACGAGCAAGGTTAATAAGGAAGCGAGCTGGATGGAAATGTCGAACGTACCTTGGATGAACATACCACGAGCGATCACGCATTCGGTGAAGGCCAAGCCTCTCAGTCACCGCGGCAGGGGGCATAGCTATTAATTCACAGAGAATGTTTAGCTCGGTCGCATTCTACAAATACGGACTCAGGACGGTACCGAGATAGACTCACCGCCAGGCAAATCCTGCTTGTTCGCGAAAACCAATAACAGGCAATCCTTCATCTCCCTATCACTTAGAATCCTGTGAAGCTCTTGTTTCGCCTCGTCAATGCGCGCTTCATCTTTGCTATCGACGACGAAAACGAGACCCTGAGTGCCGGTGTAGTAATGTCTCCACAAAGGTCTGATTTTGTCTTGCCCTCCGACGTCCCACACATTAAACTTAACGTTCTTGTACGTTACTGTCTCCACGTTGAAGCCGACTAGAGATGGGAACGGGAGAAGATTAGCGACACATTTTAGGCCAAAAAGGGAAGCTTCTGGTAGCATACCAGTCGGAATGGTCGTAACAGACTGGTTCAACTTGAGCTTGTACAAGATGGCTGTGAAAGGAGAAAAAAAAGAGTTCATTCCATGTTGATCATTCGACGAGTGCGCCCAACATACTTGTCTTTCCTGCAGCATCGAGACCGAGCATGAGCAGTCTCATTTCTTTGTTCTGGAAAAGTTTGCCTATTGGACGCGTCAAAACGGGATAAACCGCGCGGTAAGATAACGCCAGTGATGGGGATACGTACTGACTGCCTTCGAGAGATTTGCACCCATGGTTGTAGAAGAAAAAGGGGGGATGAAGATGGTCAAAAGAGTGGCAGGTGATGGTGGTGGGGGAATGCACTGGCTAGCAGGCAGGCAGTTGGTAGAAGGAGAAGAAGAAGGGCTGTGAGTGAGTGATGGCTTCCTGGCGTTCGTTCGGTGGCCAGTCGATCCGACCTCCCAACTCAAAGTCGGACCAACCGAATCAAGCAAGCCCCTTCCTCAAAAGGGTATCATACTATTATTACGTAACTTTAAATCACGTCGATCAAACAGCTAAAATTAAATTAGGTAAGCGAAGTGCGCGGCCCGGGATCCAGCGAACCGAACCGAGAGCCGGACATGGCGTTGCGTTGCGCAACAATGAGCACCTCCGTGTCCGTGTCCCACCCGGAGCATTCACAGTCTTCAGATTTCCGGCACTTAACTTCCTTTCAGTAAGCTTTCTTTTCTCTTCTTCATACCATGTACTCCCTCTTACGATCTCAGGTGGCTGCATATTCTGCTAGATCTGCTCGCTCATTTACATCCAGGGCAGTCAATGGCTTCACAGAAGCGATCGGGAACACTCCTCTTGTTCGTATCACTGTCCTCTTTTCAGTTAATCTTTGAGTTTTGACAGATTCTAAAGATATACCTTAAAGGATTGTCAGAAAGAACGGGGTGCCGTGTCTTAGGGAAAGCCGAGTTTCAAAACCCTGGAGGTAGTGTCAAAGACAGAGCTGCCTTGGGTCTGGTAAAGGAGGCTGAGAAGAACGGGCAGTACGTCGAATCGTTTGCTCTGCTAAGAAGTATGCTAAGCTATGAATAGAATTAAGCCTGGAGGGACTGTCGTTGAAGGTACTGCAGGGAATACCGGTATCGGCCTGGCCCATGTCTGTCGGTCAAGGGGATACAGATGTGTCATCTTCATGCCCAACACTCAGGTACGAAGCATACATGCAATCGAAATTTCCCTCCTTATATGTCCGTTTTTCGACAGAGCCAGGAAAAGATTGACCTCCTCAAAATGCTCGGCGCAGAGGTCTACCCAGTTCCAGCAGTTGCATTCGAGAACCCCGATAATTATAATCACCAAGCCCGGAGGTTCGCTGAAGAACTACCCAACGCCATTTGGACGAACCAGTTTGACAACACGGCAAACGCAAAGGCGCATTACCATACCACAGGACCGGAGATATGGGAACAGACGGAAGGCAAAGTTGATGGCTTCACTTGCGCGACAGGGACGGGTGGGACGCTTGCGGGCGTCGGCAAATTCTTGAAGGAGAAAAGTGAAGGTAAGACGCAGATATGGATTGCGGACCCGCCTGGTAGCGTCCTCCATAGCTACGTTAGTAGTGGCGGAAAACTAGTCGAACGGACTGGTAGTTCTATCACGGAAGGTTTGCATTCCCAAAACCGTGGCAATATGTAATGAACTTAACATTCTACACTCCATAGGCATCGGTCAAGGTCGTATAACCGACAATCTAGGCACTTTTATCAAGGATGTTGATAGCTCTCTCCACATCGCTGACGAGAAGTCTATCAGCATGGTATATGAGATGCTCGATACGGAAGGCATCTACCTCGGTGCCAGCTCAGCTCTCAACGTCGTCGCCGCGTACGAGATGGCACAAAAGTTAGGACCAGGCTCGTTACATTCATTTAAATGATGCAATATGGATAGCAAATAACATTTAACCTTCCTTTTTTCATCAGGCAAGACCATTGTCACGGTATTATGCGATGGTGCATATAGATACCAGACCCGTCTTTTTTCCAAAGCATGGCTGAGGTCGAAAGGATTAGAGAACGCTATTCCTGAACACTTGAAAAAATACGCTGTATTGGATTAATGCCTCCCATGAGGTCGCAATTTATATTCACTGAGCTTTCGGATCACTCGCGCGTGATAGACCGTGTGTATACTTGAATTTCTTTGGTCGGACACGATCACATCTGAGTCACAACTGAGATCAAGAAGCTTGCGAACGCTATTTAGTTTGTGAGTCGCTGGCTAACATCGATTAGGGTCCTCGGACGTTCACCACTTCCATAAATACGGCTTCAGCTCCAAGCTTCATCGGAGCCTCAAGATGTCTATCTCTGCTGGCACCTTCCCCGTCTCTACCAATCCAGACCACCACCCTCCTCTCCGCCTCAACCCAACCACAAGCGAGCTCTATCTCCAACTCCCTCATCCACATCAAAACATCATCATCACCCCGCCCCGGATCGCTGATGCCGACACCATCGTCGGGATCCTCAACGACGAGCGCGTGTATGGCCAGCTCACCGGACCGCCGTACCCATATAAACTTGAACACGCTCTGGAGTGGATTAGGGGTGTTAAAGAGGCGTGTGAGGTGGTAATGTGGGAGATGAAGAATAGGAGTGATTCATCCGGAGTGGAGAGAGAAGAGGGCAGAGGAAAGATAGCGGGAAATCAATCTGGGAACACTCCATCCGCTACCATAGCTTCTGCTCTCAAGCCGCCTTTCTTCAACGCTTCCCCCGTCCGCTCGATTCGTGAAGTACAATCGGACGGAACGGATGTGTACATTGGTGATATCTGGATACATCGAAGCTGTCGGTTTGAGTATCTTCGTGCCGAGCGAGCTGAATCGGCGGCAAGGGAAGCCAATGAGGCCCGAGAGGTAGGGGATCCGGGGATTATTTGGGAGATCGGTGGTGCGTGAAACTTTCTCTCAGTAAATGTTTTCTTTCTTTCTTTCATATTTCCCTGATCGTATCTTTTACCTTGAACTAAACGCCAAATATGGTACCAGACTACTTGTCCCCAGCGCACCACTCACAGGGCATCATGTCCCTTGCCCTCCACACCCTTCTCCACGCCTGGGCCATTCCTTACATGAACGCACACATCGTCCACGCTGCCGTCTTCGCAAATAACGTAGGTAGCAGACGGGTATTTGAGAAGAACGGGTTTGTTGAGCTTGATTTGGTTGAGGATTGTGTTGAGGTACAGGAGAGTAAGGGCGGTGGGAGGCTGGGGCATCGGTATCTGGTGTGGAAGCGGTATTCAAGTTGAGGTCGATTGAACGTTTTATCTATCGCATGCCTACTTACTCGAAGTCAAATTTTATGACTTTTGTATCACACTCATTTAGTAGATCATGTCAATCCGTTCGGCTTAAAGAGCAAGTCCAGTTGTTTATAGAATGTGAGGATATGCACACGGCAGTACATTTGCAAAATAAATATGGAACAAAGTGAAGGAATCTCGAAGGCATTCGAGAGACAAAAGAGTGCATAGTCAGGGTAAACCAAGGTAAGGATGATAACGCTACTTGATTGCAATTGGTTACGATGCAGTATTGAATATATGTTCGCACACGCTGAGTTGCACCAGTTGGTCGGTTGAGGTGCTTGATAAATCAATGTCAAATGTCGGCGACAAGAAAATGGTGGGAAGAGGACTTGAAAAAGAAGGTGAAAAGGCCGAGAGAGGACCAAGACGAAGATAAAGAGAATGAACGTTACAAACGCGAATCCGTCCCAAAAAAAAGGAAGAACTCAAACAAACAATTTACCTTAAGTAGCCATCTTTTCTCATTATCAATTCTTTCTCACCATAACTAAGACACTAGATTGCCTGCCTCCACCCTTTGTTTTAAATTCTTCACTTCTGTCCCGATTACATTCCGCAACCTCTCAAGGTCGACAGGCCTCTCCGCGCGCGAGCCCATGAGCAGGTTCCGCCAGATACCACCCGCCGCGACGGAATTGTCGCAGCTGAGCTGCATTGGCCGAAGCAGTCGTACCATTTTTTGCAGGAGGTGATCTGGGCTGGGGTACATTGCGCCTGGCCAGGCAATGCGGAATGCGAACCACCAACCCAGTGGCTACGAGATGAAAGGACGGGGCCATCCAATCGAAGAAGCAATAGGAAAAGAAGTACGATTACGTCAGTTAGATATTTGAATATAATATAAAGAAGTTAGGCCCTGCCCCCTCCAAGAGAGAGGTCTACTTACGCGGCCATCTGGGGGGCATTTCTCAGGATACGTGTCATAAGTGGTAAGCGTCCCTTCTGAAAGAGAGAACCTGCAAGGCGAGCCCAAGTTAGTCCATATACCCTTCCCATGTCTCAACAAGACAAGCACGGCAACTTTTTCTCCCACTTACTTATGTGCAAGCCAATGATCCGAGTCACTCCGATGCTTGCACAGAACCACAATAACCCTCGGCACCCCTTCCAGCCCAAACGGCGCCCACAGGCTCAGGAGAATCATACATGCATCCCCGTGCCGGCCATGGAAAACTGCATTATTGATCGCGTCTGCCATATTCGGTGGGACGAACAACCTATCGACGCAACCCGGCGGGACCTCCGCTAGTCGATGTCGCACATATCGTTTGTATGTCTGCGCTGCCCAGATACTCAACGCGACCTTGTCCACCTGAACGCCGCGCTGTGTGCTCTGCATCGCGTGATCCAGCTCGCTTATGGGCCATTCAATCGCCCAGCTCAATAGCCGTTGGTAGATACGCTGCCAACGCAGCACCGGCTGGTGCTCGTGGTGTGACTCGGGTGCACGCCATGGTTGCGAATCAGCACCACTACGCATGTCCGCAGCTGGCTGCTGACTCTCGGTTGGAATAGGTGGAAGAAGCAGAGAACTTGTGGGGACAAGAGCTTCTTTCTCGATTTCCGGAATCTCAGACTCGGGTCTCGGAGGCTCGTACCGATCGCGATCCGCCACACTCTCCTCGCGGAGCTCCCAGCTCTGGTGCGTCGGCGCGATGGATCGTGTCTGCTCCCTAATCCTTAGACGATGTAGTTCCTCTTCAAGAACCTGTTGCCCGGGCGACCACTCCCTCTGGTGCGGGCGGTGATCGGATTCTTCGGTCGTATATTTGGTTGGCCTGTTATAGGTATGGTTTGAGTCTCTGCCTCTCTGCGTTTCTTCGTCCTCCAAGTTGAACTCGTCAACCTCGGCCATTCTTTGACTTACAGTTGACGCTCCATTCTTTGGTCGCGGCGTACTCGTATTCGCGGACTCTCCAGCTATAGTATACTTCGTCGCCGCGGGCCGATGTGTCGAACCCCCCACTCCCGTCATCTGGGTAGCGGCGGGATTTGACTGAGCTTGAGGAGTCCTGGCCTCGTCGTTCTGTATTTCAAGGATCGTCTGAGTGTCGGGGATAGTCTCCTTTATTGCTGCGCTGCGACTAGTATTGTGACCATAGTCCTGAGCCTGAGCCTGCGACCATTTTGACCTGTATATACGCTTGAGGCTTTCCTTGATTTCTTCGAAGGGAAGACGGTGTGACAACGCATCTTGGTTCGCTTCGATGAGCAGACTATCACGGTCTCTGGCCTTCTCCCATTGCCTGACGTCAGGCAAAATTTGGGATTTCATTGTCACCAACTGTCCATCAGACGGAAGGTTTTGTGAGTCTGAAAGCAGTCTACCTAGACGCGCATTGAGTTCCTTTGTATTCGGCCTAAGATCAGCACTTTTTCTCCAGCAACTCTGGCAAATGTTTTGCAGTTCTCGGTGCAGAGGCCTCTCGTTGTCTGACGTAACAATAGGAAAGGACGGTAGTATTCCCTTTGAGATGGCCATAAATGCTTTCATTTCTGACATGTCTTGATAAGGTCTCCGTCTCGTACTCATTTCCTGATAGATTTATGAGCTACAACAAATTAGAACCACTGGCAGGTTTAAGAAAGGACTGTACATAGAGAGTCATTCCGAAAGCCCACACGTCGGTCGCTTTCGAGTGCGTTGCTGGATCGTCACAATCCAGGAGTTCGGGAGCGAAAAAGTTTACAGTTCCTTTTTTCGACGACGTGATTTTCGCCAAGGATTGGGTTGGGAAAAGTATGCGTGCAGTCCCGAAGTCGCAAATCATTGCTCTTCTTTCGGGGTCAATAACAACGTTATCCTACAAGAAAGTTCTTCATGTGAATAGCTACGTGAAAAAAATGCTCTCACTGATTTGATATCGCTGTGGATTGTGTTTTCTGCATGCAAGTAATCAAGTCCAGCAGCGACGTCGCAAATCTATGCGAGTTAATAAAAGTCGTCAATTATAAAAATGAACTTTCAGTATTCTATTAGGCGCACCAGCTTCAAAATTTCATCGAGCCGTAGTTTAGGGCGTTCGAAAATGTAGCTCCAGGCCGTACCAAATTCCATCCACTCAGATATCAGCATTGGGTAGCCCGTATCTGCGTCAAAGGCATAGCCCAAGAGCGGAAGAACATTCCGATGGCTAAACTTGGACCAGATATAGATTTCTTTCTCAAACAACTGCGTGAATCGAACCATTAGTTTCCAACGTAGACTCAGAACTCGAAAACGGTACGAAAACTCACATTCTTGCAATCCATTGTGTCAATTTGAAATCGTAGGCGCTTTATGGCGATTGTGACACGTTCAGTAGGCCCAAGATGACAAGATCCCTTGAAGACATCTGAATAACCCCCAACGCTCATAGCATGTTGCGTTCGCTCCATAATTTTGCCATGTAGATCATACTCCTCTAGTCGCAGCAAAACGCTTGTATCGTCTACCGGTAATGCTCTCTTGCTGGTCAGCGGCCGTATCACCGAACTGATAAAGGGAACCAGACGCGTTTGTTCCGCCTCTGAGACCGATTTGAGCGCTCTTGAACTTTCATGCTCGTCAAACTTACCCATGAATTTGCGCGCGTTGACAATACGACAGTGTTAGACTTGCGCCTGAGGACAACCGTGAAGGATATGGATGCAGAAAGACAAGAAACATTACATGAAGTTCTGTGATGGTAGTGATGGTCCATGCTGACAACACAGGCGCCTACACTAGCACTGATGGGCCGTGCACAGACCGGACTTCATACGCGTGATTGAACAAAACCGCGCCACGGGACAGAGATAAGATGAGATTATCCAATTATTTTGTTTTAATTACGATGGGATATACTATAAATCTCCTCAAAGCATTGGCAAGTTGCTCGTCTAATTAATATAGTTTCAATACCTTCGAATATGGACGCGAAGGATGAAAGGAAGGAAAAAGAAAATCCGGAGTGGAAATAAGGATAAATATTACATGATTAGCGTCAATGACGGCGCGAAGTGCTGGAGAAAAGCGGAAAATTCCAGATATGCGAAAGATGTCATCAAGTCTCAATGTGAAGGTAGAGCTCCAGAAAGTTACCGTGGTATCGTCAAAGGAAAGGGGAAGGCATGGGTACAGAACTGAGTTCATTGTTTCGAATCCGACAGGCAGGCGACGAGAAAAAGAAAAAGAAAACCCGGGCCAAGTTTGGATAACTAATGATCACAAAGCAACAAAAAAAGCGTCACAGAAAAAAGCAACATCGCCAACCAGAGACCCTAAGACCGTCTCCTACCTCCACCAACAGAAGGCGTCCCCGCCTCCGATCGCACCTGCGCCTGACTTTGACTCAGAACTTGCAGCCAGTTATCTCCCATTTCCTCTCTCAGCGCTTCAATCTTCGCCCGAAACATGTCTCCATCTCGGATTTGGTCTTCTACCTGAGCTGTCGCATCGCTTTTATCTTGAACAAGGCGGCTCTGGTAACCCGGTGAGGATGGGGAGAGGGATGAAGAGTCGAAGGCGGCGGTTGAGACACGCTCAGCAAGTGTGGTTCGGCGGGCTGGGGAGCGATGCCCTGAGCCTGAGCCTGGGCCGATGCTACCAGAACGCCGATGGTGGGAGGTCGGGGATGATGGAGATGAGGGAGAGGTTTCGGTACGATGTCGTCCATGCTTGGATACGCCATTGCTTTGCTTTGAAGATGGAGACTTGGTCCTGGATTTGGAAGGAGAAGGCGTTTCATCTTGTACTCGTGGGGAGCCCGAATATCCATTTGAAGGTGCGGGTGATTGCCCGCGAAGACGGGAGGGCCCGGCATCCTCGCTACTTCTAATGCTATTCTCTCCACCGTCGAGGTCTACGATACGCTTGTTCCGTTTCTTTTTCGGCTTCGACACGGCAGCTCCTAAGTTTGGAGATGGCACGGATGACGAAGGACCGGATGGTCCACCCGAGGAGAGCGTATCACCTGAAATTAGCTTGTCGGGAACAGATCCGGATGTGGGCGTGGATGAGCCAACTGCTTTGATTGGAGGAGAGTAAGGTGCAGCTGGGATACGAGATATCGTTTGGCTATCTACAGTGTCCACCGTTCGTTGTCTCCGTTCATAGAAAGTAGGTAAAGATCCATCTAACGAGACCGTCTTTCCTTCTTTCCAAAAGTGCTCGAAACATTTCACGCGGTAACTGTCCTCCGCCTCGGCGAAGGGATTTCCCTCAACCCAAACTTCGCTGATATTAGGGAGGGTGGCTAGACGTCCTATCTCCGCGCTTTCGAGAATTTGATTCTGACGCACATCGACGCGTTCCAGGGCCATGAGACGCTCAAGACCGCAGATGGAATCCAGCCGGTTCTGGGAGAGGTTCAGGACAAGAACTTGTCCTAGCTTAGAGTAAATGCCTTGTACAGAGTCGATCATATTGTTTGAGAGATTGAGAGATAGTAGATTGTAGAGTGCGGATAATGAAGGAATTGATACAAGGAAGTTGGAAGAGAGGTCGAGATGCGTTAGAGCGGATAGCGTTGTAAGCATGGAAGTTGATAATACGGTCAACTCGTTGTCTGCCAGACATAAGTGCTTCAAAAACGCCCACTTCAATGGCGACAACTGAGCAGGTCCGGGTCCTATGATAGGTGAATCCTCGAGAATATCGTCTTCTGATTCTTCGTGTACCGTCTCCGGGAGGTTTGAGCTGTGAAAGCTCTTCGCTGACGCTCGATGCCCCAGTTTGCGAATCCTAGAACGAGTCGCATCACCTTCCCTCCGCATCTGATCGTCAATCACAGCATCAATAAAAATGTGCTTCGGGTCCTCCAGGCCACTCCGTCGAATTGTAAGACTCCGCAACGATTCCGCGAGTCTATCCCAACCTAGGATTGCACGCGGGTCAATATCTACACATTCCAGACTCATGAGGAGTTTGAATGAGTCCAAAGGGATGGCATTGACGAGCGGCGGATCCTGTGCGAGCTCTTCTATCATCTTTGGCCCCGGCGGACCAATTGATAGAGCAGGCAACTTGGTGAACGAACTGTAGATGTATTTAAGCTCGGACTCTGCAGTCCGTTTCTCCGGTTTCCCCCACCAGCCAGATCCTATCGACAGCTTCGAGACCGCAGTGAGCGACGAACGCAGGGACTCTGCAATCGACATCGTATCCGACTTGTCATTGGTGTCATTTAGATGAATGTAGCTGAGTGGCCGGGTCAAGTCGTCCACCTGAACGTCCAGAGAACCGATATCAATGTTTAGAGCCTCGAGGCGCATGAGTAGGTAGAACAGGCGATGGGTGTCGATAGACAGCGTGAGCGGCGCAACTGGATGGCTGCCGTCTGCGAGCCCAACCCATCCCAAAGGATTGAATACGGAGGTATTTGGCACGCTGTGGGCCTTTCGTCTGCGACCTACAGCAGCCTGAGCGAGGCGGGGCTCATTCTGTCTTATATAGTCTGCTATGCGCTGCACGTAGTCATCGCCTGGCTCGTGCTGCATCGTCATCGTTCGTGGTCGCCGTGGTCGTCGAGTACTAACTGTGACCCTTTAGGTAGGATCCTAATTGCAGTCCGCTCTGAGAACGTGCCCTCGGCGTTTCCTGAATGAGGAGAGCTGCCAAATATAGAAGGTAATTCTCATGCGCCACTGGAACGCGCGTCACTTGCCTGGGTTGCAGATTCTGCCCTCACCCTCCCTCCTCCGCTCACCATCTCTTCCTCTCACTCCCACCTTCATAAACACCGCCATTCACTTTACGCCAGAAAACACGCAGCAGACATGCCAAAGTATCTTATCAAGTCACTTACGCAGGAGAAAATTCCGGTCAGAGGCACCTTTATACCTGAGCAGACTCAGTGCATTTACACACTACGCCACGTTCCTCCAGATTGAGATCGAAGAAACTGCAACTGTAAAGGAGTTGAAGGACAAGATCTCGCAGGAGAAGGGCTTTGATGCAGACAAGCAAAAGCTTATCTTCTCTGGTCCGTGTTACCCAATGTTTTCATGTCGCACCCTGACGCATATACAGGCAAAATCCTGGCCGATGACAGGACTCTCGAGTCGTACCAAATCGGAGATGCTACCACGAATAACTTCATTGTACTGATGGTACAGAAGGTTTGTGACATTCAACATTGTGTACGTGACCGATCCTTACGGCAGACTTCAGCCCAAGCCTCAACCCGTTGCTGCTCCATCGACCTCTGCCGCTACTCCTGCTGCTGCACCGGCTCAACCGGCAGCAGCTGCAGCTTCCACACCGGCTCCGGCCTCAACGACTCCTGCTCCGGTTTCAACTACACCAGCTGTTTCAACGATTCCTACTCTTGCTCCCGCTGTAGGAACTCAAGCTGAGCGCGAATTTGGCGACACTTCTTCTTTCCTATCGGGTACCGCCCTCCAATCAACAATCCAAAACATGATAGAGATGGGATTCGAGAGGGAGCAGGTCATGCGCGCCTTAAGGGCGAGCTTCAACAATCCCGACCGTGCTGTTGAATACCTCATGAACGTGAGTTTACACCCTTAAGCTTTTAAGCAGTGAAATTAACATATACGAATTTTCAGGGGATCCCGGAGCATCTAGAAGCTCACGCTGCGGGGACAGTAGCTCCTCCAGCAGTACAGGCTAGCACACCAGTACCTACACAGCCAGCAGCGGGAGCTACTGCAACGCCTCAAACTCAAATTCCGGCAGCTCAGCCTGCTGGACAACAACCAACGCAAACGGGCGCCCCCCAGAATTTATTCCAGGTATGTACCGCAACATGGGAAATTAAGAGCTGAGACTGACAAGCAGTAATATATCAGCTGGCCCAACAACAACAGCAACAGCAACGACAAGGTGGGGGCGTCGGCGCGGGAGTCGGTGCCGGTGCTGGGTTAGGTACTGGTCTTGGAGGTCTGGGGGGTCTCGCTGGTGCCGGAGGTGCTGGAGCATTGGGTGGTCTTGGAGGACCTGGAGGGGTAGATGCAGCCCAACTTGATCAACTTCGCGAACTAGTTTTGCAGAACCCTGCTCTGCTTCAGCCCGTGCTGCAGCAAATCGCCCAATCGAACCCAGCTGCCGCTCAATATATGGAGCAGAACCCTGAAGCTCTCTTGCAAATGCTAGGGCAACTTCAAGGGGGTGGGGAGGGCCTTGAGGAAGGCGATATAGGCGGCGGCGCGATCCCGCCCGGTGCTCAGGTCGTCCATGTATCACCTGAAGAACGGGACGCAATCGAACGGGTGAGTAATACTCTGCAGTGTGTTGAGAAACTTTCTGATGATGTCACGTCAATTAGTTATGTAGTCTCGGATTCGAACGTGATGCGGTCGTTGAAGCTTACTTTGCATGCGACAAGAACGAGGAACTGGCAGCAAATTATCTCTTCGAGGATAGAAGTGAGGACTTCCAATGATTAACATAACGCCGAAAGGTTTGAACTCTCATTACTATCGACGAAACGTGGTGTGCGTCTTTATGTTGTTACTGTTCTGCTTTGTTATGAACGGCTACGTAAGTCCTTCGAGAGCCTACATTATTCCTCATTCCCTTTCTCTGTTCTTTTTCTCCTCTTTCGATATATTCCTTTTTTTCTTATTTCAAACACAACAATTTGTATTACTGAATGTAGTTGCTTCTAAGAGTCTACATGCATTTCTCATCTTTTCAATCACTCTTCCACTTCTGTCCGCTCTTACGCTACGTCAATCGATGCTTCACAACATCGATTTGTTTACGAGTCTTTGTCTACGTCGCCTGGACTCGTAACCACCAGACAGAATTATGAAAATAGGTCACATCGGCTATGTGCCGTTTTCGATAGAAATAAGTCGTGACCTCAGTCGCGCAGCTTACGATTTTCACAAGCTGCATTCGGCAACGGTAACTTCAACCTTGCCATTTGAAATCAAAGGTCTCAAATGAAGAAGCGCCATCGATAATTCCGTTTCCGTGAACCGTCGATGGACGTGCTCGTTCTCAATATTAATTCTTTATCTACAAGCAAAACACGCTAAGACATCTGCCCTGAAGTTTAGCTCTGCTCTCCGGATAGACTTGTTTTTTTTTGGCTCACTCACACAGCGGATATGCTGGACATAGTTGCCAAAGATCCTTCATATCCGAGTTTACTCGAGTCATTCATCCGTCTCCGCATCTTATGTATGTGATGTCCGTTTCCGAAGTCGAAATCCATCAGCAGAATATCTTCGATGAATCGCGTCTGAAGATTTGAAAGCTCACTCATATTGTAACACACAACTTTCTTCTCCCGTTCGAGCCTGTCCAGAGTTCCACTGCTGTCCTACAGTTTCTTCGCCAACGTGGCCTCGCAGCCGATAGTGTTATTGCTCATAGTTCAATCTTGTCAAGCCTTTCCTTTTTCAGAGTTCTCTGCTTCTCGAATGAGGCATTACTTGGTGGTATGGTCTTATCACCGGGTTCTGCAATGCGCATTCCTTGAGCGGGTGGAAAGTAAGAAAGCGTGAAAGGTTCTGCTCGGAGCATGAGGGCGGCGATATTCGTCAGATCCATTGTCGATACCACAGTATCACTTTCCCGTTTTAATGCAAATGAGTTTCTGCTTTCAACAAGACATAAATAAACTTACCGAATGGGTAGATGAGTGGGAACCGACTGCCTGATCGTACTGGCAATGGCGCTGGCACTGATTGGGGACCTTGTTCGACTGGGCGACGTTGAGTGTTTTGAAGCGCAGGTAATTCACCTTCGCAGAATGCTCAACATAGGACCAATAGTCAGCGTCATTCAATAAAATGCCCGTCAAGGTTATATTCGTGGACCAAACCCAGACAAGCGGTGAAAGGGAGGGCAGCCACCTTTGCCTTCCTGAAAAATACCTTCCAAAATAGGTAGTGTGTCCTGATTGAACCCGAGCGCTGCTTCTTGCGCGTCCTCGTCGACTCCTCGAACTACCCTAGCCCGTCGAACCCAGGCTGTTCGCCGTTCCAGACTCCATTGTTCTGCTATTTCGAGTTCGCGCTCATTCTTTTGGACCAAACTCAGTGCTTTCTAGCGGCCAGCATTTCTGCTTTTTGTTCGGGAGTTTCAAGCAACATGTGTTTAGTTACAAGAGCAAAGCTACGCTATGCTCATTCGAAACGTTACCGGATGTTTTCAATTACTTTGTCCTCCGATGGAGCCATGGTCATGACTTGACATGCCTCTTCCTTTGCGTGCGATGATACTGTTTGAGGCGAGTGTTAATTGTAGCGGAGTAATGAAATGCTTACCATTGGCCAGCCTTGAGGTCGTAGTGGAATATGGCGTCCGCATGCTGAAAAGAGACGAGAGAGGCATCGAAAGCTCAGACATCACTCTGGAGTTCGCCGCCGACAATATAAGATACTTTATCTCGGCATCGATCGTAGACTAATTCTCACTACGACACGCGTCGCATCGCTAAATGAAAACTACTTTGCTGAAGCGCTCTCTAGGTCATTTATACGAGGAATTTTGCGAGTGTTTCATCCCATGTACTGAACATGTCACGTTGTTTCGATAACGGGACTTTCTTGCACAGTGGTCATCTGTAATTCCTTCGGAGTACTCGGAGATGCCTTTGATACGTTGTCGTCACTTGAGCATGGCTGGTATTGCCTTTATCTCGCCGAAACGGGATCATGCACCACTTGTATTTGTAGGTACTCACTTGGATATGGACATGTTTCGAATAATTCTAACATTGCGAGTCAGGCCTGTCCTGTCCCCGGAATATCTAATCAAAAACGAGTTATGTTGTTGTGCTTCTACATGCGGACGGCGTTGCGCCCCCAAGGCCACAGCTTTTCCGAAGTTCTTCTCAACGTGCGCCTTGGTCAGAATCCAAGAGCTGAATTATCGTTTCACTGTGAATACACTCTCCTCACCTTACTTCGACAATGTCTAACTCTGCTGCTGTGCCTTGTAGGTACATGTCTGGCTGATTTCAAAGGTGTCTTATATCTGGGAACGACCGAGCGGCACATACTATGCATAATTAAATTGGTATGCTCTTCTGTAACCAATAATGCTGGAAGCTTTATAGGACTGCTCTGCTTGCGCACTGGAACCTCATACTCTCAACTGGTACCCTCAACCCCTCCTTATTTTCCTCTTTGTCATTCTCTTTCGCATCTATCCCTGTCATCATTTTGAACGTATCAGAATGCACCTCACGATGTACAGTTGTTCAGCTTGCATCCTCGCACTCCTATGGTGTAGTTTCGACCTGTTATGTGTCCAGGCGCAGGCGCAGTACAAGATTACGGATAACTTCGTCGGAGATACCTTTTTCCAGAACTTTAACTGGTTCACAGATCCAGACCCGACTCATGGACGTGTAAACTATGTTGACATGCAGACAGCGAAGGCCAAAAACCTCAGCTCAGGTAAGCTCCCTTCTATAGTGTTTTCGAAGAAGCCCATCTTAACTTGTCCTCCGTTGAGTAGCGAGTAACAGTCAATTCACAATGCGTGCAGATTCATCGACAACAGTTGCCGCTTCCGCAAATGGGAGGGACTCCGTACGCATCCAGAGCCAGAAAACGTACACGGACTCGGTTGTCGTGCTTGATGTAGAGCATATACCTGAGGGATGCTCCACATGGCCGGCATTTTGGACTGTCACGACTGGAACTTGGTACGTATGAGCTAGTCGACCATTTTCATGATGTATTGCTGACACTATGAACGGGAATAGGCCTGATGGAGGAGAAATCGACATACTCGAAGTAAGAGATTCACGCATTTTTACATGAAACGTTTCTGATCTCGACATCGGTCATGTACAGGGCGCAAACGATGGTCCGGCAAACCGGGCGACGCTACACACAACTGCGGGATGTACCATGCCTCAAACCCTGAATCAGACAGGGTACATGCTCTTCTTTTCTTATGGCAAACTGCGTCTTACTCTCTTTTACCCAGGAAATTACTATCTGGAGACTGCAACGCGAACGATAACGGTAATGAAGGCTGTAGCACAACCTTTAGCAAACCCAACTCTTTCGGTCCGAGTCTCAACAACATCAAGGGGGGCTGGTTCGTCCTCACGCGCTCAAGCAACGATGGGGCTGCGGTGTATTTCTGGCCCCGAAATGATGGCTCTGTTCCCGACGAAATCAAGAGCGGAGGCCAGTCTGTGACGCCTGGAACCAATTGGGGGACACCTGAAGCTGTGTTTCCGACGACAAGTTGCCCATGGGATCAGCATTTCCAGCCGCATAGCATTGTATTTGATCTGACGTTATGTGTGAGTGAAGGCTTAGCTAATGGGCACAGAACTGATGAACTGATGAGCATTTTTTGGCATATAGGGAGACTGGGCTGGAAGCAGCGATAGCTTCACATGCGGAGGCGGACAGACGTGTGTTGACTGTAAGTGCTGAATCTTTGGAGGTGTACGAGATCTGACTTCTTTTCAGATGTGAATAACAATCCCGACAAGTTCCAAGACGCATACTGGACAGTTAACGCGGTCAGAGTCTATACCCCTTAGACTGTTCTAGATCCAGGTTAATATACTGTTTTAAATGGTACGCCAACAAATCTAATCAAGCGATTTTTTCGTGAGTGATGTAACATTATGATCTCTATCATTCCCTGGTCACAAATAGACAATATATACTAGTAAGTGGAAGAAAAAGGTGGTAGAAATCGATATGGAAGGGTTTTAAAAAAGCGAAGATACGATACAGCGTTTCCGGAAAACCATGGTCGTGCGCGACCACCACCGAACGACGCAACTTGAAGTTGCGTCATTCCAAAAAAGGAACTGCTCATCAAAGCTCAACCATGAAAATTCGCAGTTTCGCTCGTCGCTCACCGCCTGAGACCCACACAATGTAACCTATACTCATGATATTGTTGGTCTCGCCGTCTGTTTTATGTCGTCCTCACCATGAACACAACTCAACTTGGACTATTTTATTACTTATTTGGAGCATGTTAGCCACGTCTCCGTTGTATTTGGGACTAGATTTCTCTTATATCGAACCTCAGCTTTTCACCATCACCTTTGGTAAAAGCTGAGATTATTTCTTTACATATACCATCCCCAAGCTCTTCGTATCCACCATTGAAAGTTCCCGAATTCGAAGTTGCGCAGGAAGAACAACAAACAGGGTGAAAGACTGAGAGCGGCGACTAGCAAACCTACGAATTTTCGTGGTTGCGCTTTATTTGATGCGAATTTTCTTTTTGGGAACGACGCGACTTCAAGTTGTGCGGCGGTGGTGGAGCACGCACCGCACCCCAACGACAAGGTTTTCCGGAGACGCTGTAGCTTGAAGCACTGACACAGTGACACGACACGAGTCGTTCGTTATCCTTCGGATGTACGCAGCGATACTCTTTCGTTGAAAAATTGTGCTAGCTGGCATTCTGAGGTTCAACCACATGAAAGAATTCTTTGGTCAAAACTCGCACGGGCAAAGTTACACTTTCTTCGTCCATGTTGTACCGAAACTTTACACATATACCTCGTCAACTGGCGACTAGGACATGCCATCTTCATTACGAAAAGTACGACTACTTGAGGCGTGTTTCAGAGTCAACGGTCTCGGAGTATCTCTCCATCTTTGTGGGTTTGTATCCTTTGGACATCGCTTCAAATTCGCCCGTATGCCACGTCGAGATTTTGGGTGCTAGAGTGGATACTGGCTCTCTCAGGCTCTTCACTCGCACCGGAGGACTCCGACTCGTGTTTCGACCTACACAATGAAGAGGGGCTACTTCTCTAACCATAGGAACCAAATTGGCTACCTATATCCATCAAATAGACAGGTCTGGGAGCATTCGCGGAGGGGGGACGGGAAGTAAATGACTAATATCTTGATCTTTCAGTCACCACCAGCGTACTCCCTTAACCATGCCAAGACCGGAGTTGTGCTACTGCCGTTCTTGTATGCATTCCCTTCGCATAGCTATAATTCGGAACTCTGACCGCTCACACCAGTGCCTCACTTAACACGACATGACTTAGACACGGCGTTTCGTTTCTGCGCGCCCACGACATGGGATCTCCAAGGCTATCTTTCCTTCATCATTCTGCGTGGCGTAGTCTTTGGATAGCATTTGATATTCGAAGTACCATTTTGATCGTTGTCATCAAGTTTCCTTTTCCGTCTGTAGCCGATGCAATGAAGCGCCGCCACCACACTATGAAAGTGCATCGCTGGCTGAGTTCCGAGAAAACCTCTAGACCACGGTGATCTCTTGGCAACGGGAACTATACAGGACCCATTTGGCAAGCTCTTCAAATGTGAGTACTAGACACTCTATGTATCGATCTTGCTCATGCTTAAAAGGGTGACATTCCCTGCCTTTGCCGCAACCCACCCCTCAAAGCTTCTCTGTGTTTCACTCGTTACGTGATAAACTATCGCAATGCACTTCACAATATCTAGGCACTCTGTCTTCCTTCTGCCACTCGTACTGGGTAGCGTTCTATGCGTCCAAGCGGCGGAGCAAGCGCAGCAGTACAAGCTCACGGACAACTTTGTCGGCGATGCTTTCTTCCAGAATTTTAACTGGTTCACGTCGGCCGATCCAACACACGGACGAGTAAACTACGTTAACATGCAGACGGCGAAGAATAAGAAACTTAGCGAAAGTAAGAGTTTCAAACGACTTCTCTCTCAACAAAGTGGTTCTTACACAGAGGGTTTTCTTCTCTTCGACGATTAGCGAATAAGAACCAGTTTATCATGCGTGCAGACTCTTCGACAAAAGTCTCTCCATCTGCTAGAGGGAGGGACTCTGTAAGAATCCAGAGCAAAAAGACTTACAAGGACTCCGTGGTCGTGCTTGATGTTGAACATATTCCCGAGGGATGTTCTACGTGGCCAACGTTTTGGACGGTGACGACTGGTAAATGGTGCGTTCGTGCCAAAATCTGATCATTAGACTTGTTTCACGGTCTAGGTTTGGAATATAGGCCTGATGGGGGTGAAATCGACATACTCCAGGTGAATAGCTCTCACAAACATATATAAGGCTTCATTAATGTCGCACATAGGGAGTGAATGACGGACCCGCAAATCAAGCATCGTTGCATACTACTGCGGGTTGTACCATGTTCCAGAGTCTTAAGCAAACAGGGTATATGCATTTCTTTCCTTGCTCATCTACACATTTTTCAATCTTCATACGCAGGAAACTGCTTTCCGGAGACTGCAATGCGCACAATAATAACAATGAAGGTTGCATTACATCCTTCAGCAAAGCCAACTCCTTCGGCCCAGGACTCAATAAAGTCAAGGGAGGCTGGTTCGTCATGACACGTTCAAGCAGGGACGGTGCTGCAGTGTACTTTTGGCCTCGGAATGACGGTTCCGTTCCGAGTGAGATTAAGAATGGTGCTAAATCGGTGACACCTAGTAGTAAGTGGGGAACACCCGAAGCGGTATTCCCGGCGACAAATTGCCCATGGGACCAGCATTTCCAGCCACATAGCATTGTGTTTGATTTGACGTTATGTGTAAGTGAAAGCTTAGCTAAGGGCACGTAGTTAGAACATTGACGAGCATTTTTGGCATATAGGGAGACTGGGCTGGAAGTCGCGATGTCTTCAGATGCGGAGGCGGACAGACGTGTGCTGACTGTAAGTGCTGGAGCTTTGGAGGTGTACGAGATCTGACCTCTTTGCAGATGTGAATAATAATCCTAGCAAGTTCAAGAACGCATACTGGACCATTAACGCACTCAGAGTTTATACCCCTTAAATTGTTCTAGATCCAGATTCATATTCTGTTTCAATTGGTACGTCTATGAATCTAATCAAGCGATTTTTTCGTGAGTGGTGTAACGCCATGATTGGTATCATTCTCTGGTCACAAATAATCAACATATACTAGTGATTGGAAGAAAAAGGTGGGAGAAATCGACATGTAAAGGTTTTATTACCGTTTCAAAAAAGCGAAGATATGATAATGGCGCCACTCAGTCCTCACTCTATGCAATGATCTGAAAAGAAAGTAATAAGGGAAAACACCTTTGCTTTCTTACCAGCGAAGATCCCTATTTGGATTTAAAAGTTAAGTAGCAGTTAGACCACCTTCTTCACCTCCTTTTCCCTTCCTGGACCCCTTCGATGGACCCCGAGCCGAACTTCCACTGCCCCGATCTGCGTTTTCTTCATGCGCCTTTCTTTTCTTTCTATGGCTTCGCGTTTCCCCCGCTCCTTGAGACGATACAGGACCGCGTGATAGCGCCTCAGTTGTCAACGTGGAGCTATCTTCCTTGAATTTCTCAAAGTTTCGTTGCTGATCTTTAGACAAATGTGTCCCGTTTTCGAAGTCGAAAACCAGCATCCCCAGAGCCAATTCCTCGATTATTTCAAGTTGCCTGCGGAGTTTGACAACTTCCCATGCGTAGTGATTTGTTATTTTTGTCTCCTTTTCGAGATTCTCCAGAGAATATGTCTGTCCCTGTGGCTGAGACCCTGTGATTGTGCCGCTCTCATGCTTTGTTGGATCAGCTCCCCAGACGACCAGCTTCATGGCCTCCATCTCGTCTCTCTCCAGCCTGTCGGAATACTGGGTACACCAGATCTTAAACAGCCTCCTAAAAGATAGATCTAAGACGTGCTTGGAGCACAGAGCGTGGAATTCGACAGCGGCCCGGAAGGTATTAAGGTCGTACGCGATTATACGACCGTTTGAGTTTGAGGCATTAAAATAATGGTAATACTGAGATATGACGAGGAGTCTATATTCACATTGAATAGCGAGATGAATGATTGATGGGGACCATACTGTCTGGGTAGATGTTTGGCTACCTGGACTACCGTGACGAGTCATCGAAAAATCCGTAGAGGTTGGTTGCATTGTCAGCAAAGTCTCATCGACTCCTTGAAGAAGTTTGGTTATATGATGAACTCTTGTGGAAAAGACCCGTGTAGTGTTTTTGAAGTTACTGTGTGGTCTTTGTTCAATCTCTGCTCTGAATACTTTCAAGGACTGGTCAAATTCCAAAAGTGACTCGTTCAGTCGACGCGCCCGCTTGAGTGTCTCGTCGCGTAGCTCTGTTGGGATGAAATCGCAGATGAGCTGTATTATGCGATCTTCCTCCAGTGGTGCCGCAAACCCCAATGCATCTCTTTGATCGCGTTTTGCATGCCTGCAATTCTCGAAGTCGATGTTGGGGAAAATGATTCGAATAAGATCCTCGAGCTTTGTCCTCGAGTTTTCGAAATGGCTTATTACTTCCAAGAATGTTTCTGGAATAGAACGATTGGTATCAGCTTGAAGCTGACGAGGCGAATGCCAGCGACTCCGTACGTTTTCCGTAATGGAGGACTCCATACTGTCTTCGTCTTGTGATGCATCGTTCCCAAGAGATATAGCTGTGTCCGAGGAGCTCTCGAATGACAGACTGAGCAGGGCAGATGACAGGCGCTCGGTAGCCTTTCTGCAAAACATGGCATGAGACTCGATGCGGCCAATCGAGTCTGATCGACGAGACATTTCATTCCTATTAGCGTCGGACTTGTAATGGTTATAGTATTTGTTCAGGATGAGGATTCGCAATTCGCAATCCACCGCCGACATCACGACACGGTAATGTCTGTTCCAATCTTGATATTTCTCGAAGCCTGGGACCAATGATATCCGAGCAGACCACGGCTCTGTGCTCAATACGAAAGACCGGAGAGAGTTCGCTTTATTTAAGATTTTCCGGTAAAATCCGGAGCAAAGCAAGTTCCAAGCTTTGCTGAAGCCAGGATCTGTGTCCGGGGCGTCCGAGGATGAGGATCCAACCTCAATAGCATGCTTTTGAAAAGCGTCTATCTCTTGCAGAAGTTGGTTCGCACACCATTGCATGGCTTCGAGAGCCGACGGAGAGGATGTCAGTGGTACTGGAACAAGAGTCTTGATAAACTTGAATATGTCTCCGTCGAAAGTCAAGCGAGGGGGAGCCATGGACAGGTGAATGAGGTGCAAGCTAAATCTCTTAATAGTAGTCGTTGAGTGGAGAGAGATGGTAAGGGATTGCGACTTCAACTTGGAGGATTCATCTACCTATAAATCGCAGGTTTTAGTCGCAAAATAAAGCAAAAGTCGCAGTAAGCGAAAGCGAGCAATTCACCTTTGTTTGTCTTTATTTACAATACTTGACTGGTTCATGTCAATTAATGCTTAGTATTGCATGATTTTTGCCGGCTAAATAGTTCTGCGAATACCAGTATGAGCCTTGAACATCGTAAGTCTGCAAACCGACCTGATCAGAGAAGCTGAAACTTGTTGTGTGGGAAACACCTACCGGAACAAGAAGACTAGGGAGGCGTGAGCCACGCGTCGAGTCCCTTAACTTGAAGTACTGACTACCCAAGTCGTTCGTTATCCTTCGAATGTACGCAGTGATACTTTTTTCATATTCTTTCGTTGAAAAATTGCGCTAGCCAGCATCCGGAAGTCCAACCGCATGGAAGAATTCTTGGGTCAAAACTCGCATGAGCAAAGTTACACTATCGTCTATGTAGTCGAAACGCTACACATATGCATCGTCAACTGGTGACCGGGACATGCCACTGGTATCTCCATTACGAATAGTACGGATGCTCGAGGCGTGTTTCAGCGTCAACGGAGTATCTCGCCGCCTTTGTGGGCCTGTGTCCGTATGCCACGTCGAGATTTTGGGTGCTAGAGCGGATACTGGCTCTCACTTCACTCACATCAGAGGAATTCGACTCGTGTTTCGACCTACACAATGAAGAGGGGTTACTTTTCTAGCCATCGGAACCATATTGGCTACCTACTATCCATCAAATAGACAGGTCTGGGAGCATTCGCGGAGAGGGGACGGGAAGTAAATGTCTAGTGTCTTGATTTTTCAGTCGCCAGCAGCGTACTTGCCAAACCATGCCAAGGCAGGAACTGTGCCACTGCCGTACTTGTATGTATTCCTTTCGCATAGCTATAATTTCGATACTCTGACCGCGAGTCAGAAGTTTGCCAACAGCGTCTCATTGAACACGACGTGACTTGAGATATGGCGTGTTTCTACGCGTACATGATATTGATGATCTAAGACTGTCTTTATTTCATCATTCTGCGTGTCATAGTCTTTAGGTGGCATCTGACATTCATCAGAAGTACTATGTTTTTCACTGTCAACAATTTCCCTTCACCCTCCGTACTCGATGCTATGAAATGCCGCCACCACACTATGTTAGTGCATCGCTGGCTGATTTCAGAGGAAACCTCCGGACGACGGGAACTATGCAGAACCCATCTGGCAAGCTCTTCAAATGTGAGTACTAGACACTATGAGTCGGCCTTGCTCATGCTTAAAAGGGTGACATTCCCTGCCTTTGCCGCACTCTCACCCTCAACGAATCTTTCTATTTCACTCGTTACGTGATAAGCTATCGCAATGCACTTCACAGTATCTAAACATTCTGCCTTCCTTCTGCCACTCGTACTGGGTAGCATTCTATGCGTCCAAGCAGTGGAGCAAACGCAGTACAAGCTCACGGACAACTTTGTCGGCGATGCTTTCTTCCAGAATTTCAACTGGTTCACGTCAGCCGATCCGACGCATGGACGAGTAAACTACGTTGACATGCAGACAGCGAAGAATAAGAAACTTAGCGAAAGTAAGAGTTTCAAATAGCTTGTCTCGGAGAAGTTGTCCTTACACAAGTGTTTTATTTTCCTCGACGATTAGCGAATAAGAACCAGTTTATCATGCGTGCAGACTCTTCGACAAAAGTCTCTCCGTCTGCCAGAGGGAGGGACTCTGTACGAATTGAAAGCAAAAAGACTTACAAGGACTCCGTGGTCGTGCTTGATGTCGAGCATATTCCCGAGGGATGTTCTACGTGGCCAGCGTTTTGGACAGTGACGACTGGTAAATGGTGCGTTCGTGCTGAAGTCTGATCGTTGGACCGGTTTCACGGTATAGGTTTGGAATATAGGCCTGATGGGGGTGAAATTGACATACTCGAGGTGATTTGAACTCGCAATCATACATCATGATAGGGCTTTCTTAACCTCGCACACAGGGAGTGAATGACGGACCCGCAAATCGAGCATCGTTGCATACTACTGCAGGTTGTACCATGCCCCAGGGTCTCAAACAAACGGGGTATATGTGTTTCTTTCTTTGCTTATCGTCCCATTTCTCACTCATATCTAGAAAACTACTATCCGGAGACTGCAATGCGTACGATAATGGCAATGAGGGTTGTACTACATCCTTCAGCAAAGCCAACTCCTTCGGCCCAGGACTCAATAAAGTCAAAGGAGGCTGGTTCGTCATGACTCGTTCAAGCAGGGACGGTGCTGCAGTGTACTTTTGGCCTCGGAATGACGGTTCCGTTCCGAGTGAGATTAAGAATGGTGCTAAATCGGTGACACCTAGTAGTAAGTGGGGAACACCCGAAGCTGTATTCCCGGCGACAAATTGCCCATGGGACCAGCATTTCCAGCCGCACAGCATTATATTTGATTTGACGTTCTGTGTGAGTGAAAGAGCGCAGCTACGGACATAGAGTAGGTAAATTTACGAGCATTTTTGGCATATAGGGAGACTGGGCTGGAAGTCGTGATGTCTTCAAATGTGGAGGCGGACAGACGTGTTCTGACTGTAAGTGCTGATTCTTTGGAGGTGTACGAGGTCTGATCTGATTTCTTCGCAGATGTGAATAACAATCCTAGCCAGTTCAAGAACGCGTACTGGACCATTAACGCAGTCAGAGTCTACACACCTTGAATTGATTTTTGATCATGTATCACAGCTGATTTTTCTTGTGTTCTTCTTGGGCATGCCGTGCTGTACATGTACAATAGAGTCCTCTGAATTTGCTTCCGTTAGCAGAGTGTGTGTATTGTCTGCTTTGTTTCGGGTGATGTTGTGGACTGGACCCACAACTTGAACTTGAAAATAAACACCGTCCTTCGTCCCGTCGTCTTCTTTCCCGACCGTGATTATGATGCTCGAGAACGCGCCGCTTCAGTCCGCCCGGTTTTTCTGTTCTATCGAGATGGCATCGCCAATGTTGAAGCAATACACAGCACAGCGACAATAATAGGAGGATCTAAATTGACAAAGCTCGTGTGAGTCGTCGTCTGAGAAGCTGATGGCGCGCTGCCTCGCCGTTGTTTGCGCTGATATTACGGGCCTCTCCGCTCGTTCTCTTCACAATTGCTCCTCTCGCTCGTGCCCTTACCTTCGTCCATCCACATTCTCGTCGCCGAAGCTCTCGTCGTCCACAAGCTTTGTGGGCCTTCTGCTCTCACACTCGGGATGAAATCGAAACTATGCCGTTGTGCATGGTTCCAGTCGTTGGCTTTACTTCTACTCAGTGTGGCGGCACAGGATCTGGGCATCCCAACCGACTATGCACCATCCGCCTCCATCTCTTGCCCAGATGTCTCCCAAACACCCCTCGTCCGCCAATTCTCACCTTCCTCACAATCCCTCCATCCTCTCGAATCCGAATACATCGACGCGCGTCAGGCAACCGTCATCGCAGACGCGTGGGATACATGGCTAGGTGATGGGTCTGGAATAGGGTACAACACCAGTCAGTTTGCGGGCGTTAACTTCTCGAAGGTCGGGATCGCGGTGAGCGGCGGAGGGTATCGAGCGGCACAGTATGGAGCGGGTGTCTTGATGGGGTTGGATGCGCGAAACGAGTCGGCGGTGAATGCGGGCGCGGGAGGCTTGTTACAGGTGTCTTCATATCTCTCAGCTCTGTCTGGTATGTTTGTTCTTTTAATAATCTTGTACAACTAGCATGAACTAAATAGGGGTTTACAGGTGGCAGTTGGCTTACTGGATCATTGTTCTTCAACGACTGGCCCACGATACCTGACGTTGTATACGGGAACGGGGGAAACTTATCTGGATGGATTCTGGATTTGAATCTGGCTGCACCAGAAGGAGACGACCTTTTCGACGATGACAATCAATATTTTTTCGGGAGCATATTATGGAGCGTCATTGCGAAAGCTAACAAAGGACTGTGAGGTATTTTATACTCCTGAAAAAATGGATAGGTTATCTAACTATTTCATGAAGGTACACGAGCATCACTGACCCTTGGGCCCGTATGATCAGTTACCATTTTTTGAACGGAACGACTCGAAGTAACTTTTTCCAAAATGACTCGGCGCACGGCGCTGGACAGCTTTGGTCAAACATACCGGATATCCCGTCCTTCCAGCAGCACCTGACTCCGTTCCCGCTAGTTGTCGCAAACTCAAGACCTGTGGGCTCGAATATGACTACCGCACTACCTCCAGACCCGATTGTATATGAGGTGAGGCACCGTACTCTCAAATCAACGGTCTATTATTTACGGGCTCTTGTTTAGATAACCCCCGCAGAGTTTGGCTCGTGGGATCCCAATTTATCAGCTATGGTCAATATCAGCTACGTGGGCACTAATTTCGACAATGGGAAGCCTCCCAACGACACAGGATGTGTCACCGCTTTTGATCAGGCTGGTTTCATGATGGGCACGTCCGCATCTTTGTTCAACGTATGTTGCCATAGATTAAGCTCTTTATGATAGGCGGTTCAGAGCTTACCTCTACTGTGTAGCAAATATTAGACACCGCTCATAACAAGATCGAAGGCTTCACCAGTGGTGACAGTAACTCGATTTTGTATATGCTCAATAGACAGTTAACGGACGTTAGAACTATTGCGGACGACGTTGCCAACTGGCCTAATGTTTGTCGTCTTCTTCATTGTTTCAATCAATTTGGGGTGTACGTGTTGAATCAAATAACATTCTAGCCATTCCAGTCTCTCAAACCGGACACCTTCGAAGACTCTAATGCGACCTGGCTGCAGCTCATTGATGGCTCCTCGAATCAAGAAAACGTTCCATTCGGTCAGCTTTTTGTCAAGGCTCGGGGTCTCGACGTTGTTGTTGCCGTAGATGCGAGTGCAGATGATCCTACAAACCAGTGGCCTAAGTTAGTCGTTCATGGAATTGAATCTTGAAATGGTACTCACTGTTATGTCCAGTGGTTCATCGGTGATCTTCAGCCAACAAAGGGTGTCAACGTTGCTACAAGACTCGCATCAGGCTTTCCCACCTATTCCGGCAACGACGGACGAGTTCATCTCGACCGGGGTTAATCAAAGGCCTACTTTCTTTGGATGCTTCCCTTCCAATACGCCACCAGAGTTTCCGCTAGTCATTTACCTTCCGAATTCACCCCCAAACAACGGAGATGATCCTGTCACTAAGTAAGTATCAGTTTCAAGTTAGTGAATTCCAGATGCACTAATAATCTTGAGTAGCACTGCTACTTTTAAAATACAATATACCAATAAGCACACCGAGATTTTCCTGCAACAAGCTCAAGCGAATACGATGACAGGTTTCGTGCCCAACAAATCAGGTCCAGATTCGAACTTCGGAAAATGTCTACAATGCGCTGCTATCGACCGCGCTCGATACAAACTCAACCCAGTCGTTGATCGTTCGGATTTCTGTAACAACTGCTTCAATCAATACTGTTATAGCCCTGCAAGCCCACCCAGTAAGAACGCGATCGTTGGGCGGAAATATACATTCGTGGATCCGGATCCGCAAGGGATCTCAAAGGTGGAAGGGTTCTTTGGGCGGCATAAAGTACCGATTATTGTTGGATCGGTGGTTGGTATCGCTGCAATCATTGCAGCTATCTTTGTCTTGTGAGTTCATAAATTTCTCCCTGTTTTGAAATGAGTATCTGATCGGTGGGTTAGACGACGGTTCACGAGAAAAAGGGAGCAGAAGTATAAGAGGGTCGCGGCTCAAGCTGATGCCTCTGATGCACCCTGGAAGATGTACAGTGATAGGCTAGGCTCATTTGAGATGTCGGACTCTCGGGATGGGGTTCGCAAGTGATTACTGTACTCTGTATTTTGTCTCTTGTGCTTTATCATTTTCACGACCAAGTTACTTTCATTTGGGGGGTTCTACGAGGACGGTCACCATCAGAGCAGATGTATCGCATGTGTATTACCTATAATTTTGTTTTACCATCTGACTATTTCGCTTGTACTTTGGCTTCAATTAAAAGATTTTGCTACTTCCTTTCTGGCTTCCCGACGAACTACAAGTTTGAATCGTTCTTAAAGCACATCAAGAGGTGAGAGGAGCTACACATGTCGGGCTTTCCCGATTCAGATAACCGAAGGGGATGGGCAAGAGCTCTCTCACTTACAATCACCAGCTCAGCTCTTTCTCTTTGACGCCCTCCCTCCATATCTCCTCATTTGATCGGGACTCAAAGCAACGGAATCTCAAAAATCACTCGCTTTATGTCGAAAGCTGTCTCGCAAAGTAGCTTAGATCCTGAAAAAGCCATGCGAATGGTATGAACAATGCATCGCCCTTTGACCTTCCTAGTTCGAGGACTCTCGATCGGATGATAATCCCTCTTCGTCTTGCTCAAGCAAGCATACAAGATGAGCAACGTACTCCCGAACCTCCAGATTGCTCAACGATTACCGCCCGCTTGACCTCAATTCGATCAATCGTGCCGGTCTTGAGCCTATACGGTGCGCCGTGGACTCTACCCGTGATCGTCAGAAATCGTTGCCACCAGATGATGTCTCACGGACTCACAAAATTGCTGGCACTTTCCCTAATTGAGGGTTCAGAAGGCTTTCCAACCTCGTCGTTTACGTAGGCTCATGCTGGTCATGACGTTGGCTTGTTGGAGACCGATGCCGGACTATACACTACGTGTTCGAAGGTCCCTTGTGCGGGCTGCGACAGTTGAGGGGATTCGATTGATGACGGTCATTCTGGTATAAGGAATCTGGGTTTTGCACGGTATGTAGCTTATCGACATACGGCCTCCTAGTCTCTCGTCGGCAGACTTTCATACCTTACTCTACACTCGGATGGTCTCGCGTCGAAGGCCCCCCAACTCTCCGATGATCAGCATCCTTTTGAATTGTAAGTCAAATTCTTCATATAAACATCGAACAAGGCCGAAAATTAACAACGACAAGCTCTATATACAAGTTCTATTTTTTTTCTGTCGCGCTATCTTTGCGGTCAATACCCCGTATCACGCATCAAGGTCCTGCAGGAGCGACGACGGAAGGCAGGACTCGAAGTCCATCGGAGGATCCAACTCGTGTTCCATCGGCGACTACGGAAGTAGGTGTTTAGGCAAGAAAGAAAAGTGAACAGGCAAGCAAATATCAACGCACGGTTTGTAGTGCCAGCAGCCTAATCTTATCGCTTGAAAGGAGCTGCAATATCATGTCAACTGCATCTACTTCCGGTTCGGTAACGCGCAGTTTGTACTGAACAGAGATGAAGCTTTAGATGGATTATCAAGGAGTTCGGTTTGTTACTCACGAGCACGTTACGTATGTCAGTCAAGTCCAAGTTCGCCAGGAACTTTGTGTTGTAGTCGACAGAGTTGAATAACCTCCGAAGAAGCAGCATCATATTATTGGCGATGATGCGGCAGCCCTCCTGAGTACGCGGAGGTACAGGTGCGACGCCTATCATATGCGCGTCTTCGGCGGTAAGTTCTCCTCGAGCCAGACGATTCGCATTCTCCAGCGCCTCATCGATTGGTGTCGCATTCTCATCGGACCATTCTCGAACGATGGGCTCCAACAGCGATGCCAGTGAAAGCGTAGGAGGTCCTGGTGACACCGGAGGTGTTACCAATCCTGACTCCACGTAAACGCTCACGGCATATCCAGAATCAAGATGCTCCCCACTGATTCTGTCGACGTTGAAACTGGGTTCATCTTGGTGGCTTCGAAAGAAGTGATAGTTGTCGTTGATTGCTCTCGAAGACAATAACTCCTCGATGATGAGAGGCATATGTCGACGAGGTGGCGCGTAGGGCTCACCGAGCCTCGAGTCGCCGCTGAAGTGTGCCATGATGGGATCGAGAGAGGTGGTGGTGGTGGGTGAGAGCAGAGGAAAGATTGGTCCTGTCTGCCTGAAAAGCAGTGCGAGCCGCACGCCGAGGGATGTGATTGGTTTGCTGTCCGGGTGCGCGACGATTGTAGGTTCAGTGAGAGGTCGTCGCACATACGCGCATGGCACAGTCAGACGAGGGCCACTAGTCCCTGTGGCTCGTCTCTCGATTCCCACGCTCGGTGGCTTATTTCGAAGGTTCTATCTCATCTCATTGTGCTTTCGGTTATGTTATGTTCGCGAACATGATGGTGTGCTGATGACCATCCAATGCAATATATGCATCTCCCCGAGTCTTTCGCTACCTTACCGACTTGAGTCCAAGCGACGGACTTACGTACAATGTATAGGGCAACATGCGTGCATTCAAAAAGAATCGTTGCGTTGTGATGATGAACCCGATTATCGTTCGTAGACCCTTCTTTATAGCGTCTTTTCAATCCATCTGCCTCATACTTGCAAAGTGTCCTGATGTGGAATACCAATGGAAGGGTGGTGCATTTAAACTATATAAGACATGCCATCGCGCATTCGGGAAGTTCACCATGAAAATAAAATTCGAGAACAAATCAAAACCATATTGAATTAACATCCTCGGAATCCCTGAAGTGAGACTCTATACCTCCAAATCATCGTGATCAGCCACCATTTTCTACTAGGTTCCACCGCTGAAGTGAAGACGATATCCTAGGTTAGCTTGATTTGCCATTGTACTGTGAAATGACAAAAAAGAATTATAAGGATCGTTGGGATCAGACACCTTAGGTTTTTCGGGATGAAGCTGTTGAAGCTCGGCGCGCGCGCGTCGCGAATTCGCGTTCATTAATATTATTGTCTTTGAAATTTACGAAATCGGCACGTGAGCGTTGCTTGCCTTTTTCTTCCACTTAAGTCAGGCACTGGGATTCCTTACTTATCGGAATCCAATCATGCACGCGAACATGGCCCCTCTTTCCGTCGCACAAAGGGAAATGACGATGTTCACGAGCTTGGGTCATTTTTTTTCCTAACGTTCCCTTGTATTCTATATTCCGGACAATCAAGCATCGGCTATCGGAGTATTGGGGACATTGGACAGGTCCCTGTGAGGCGCCGTGCTTTAAAAAAAGCAAGTCCAATCTCATGCTCAACTACCCCCATTGTCCTCCCACCATGTCTCGCTCCGTCGACCAGACCGTCGGTGACGACATCTCGCTATTTCAGCCTCTCGACGTCTATGGCACTTCGTGGCCTCTGCAAGAAGACTTTGACGCCGTCGACCTTCGACCGTATGACGAGGCAGAACCACACGTCTATGAGTGGAATACTCATTCCAACGACGACGACGATTTTCGTACCACTCCCTCCTTCTCACCTCGGGACCCCTCAATGGCATCGCCTCGAGACGAACCGATGACACCACCGAGTTCATCTTCCGATTCGACACTGGAGGCAGTCACGGCCTTCACTCGACTCTCACTCGATGAACCAAGAGCCCCACACAAAGACAATTACAAACAGCAACACCTAGTCCAGGGGGATATCCCTGGAAAACCTATCAACCACATAGGGGATGTGCAGGCATCTCAACACAGCGCAGAGGACGCCCAAGACACCTTCATTGAGTTGATGGTTTCCCTGGGAATGTTGGGCGGCGAAGATAGTTCGGAAGAAGACTTCAGGTTATATGTAAGAAGAAACATACCTTTCAGAACGTCTTTCTTATCTCGCGATAAATATTGATACCTTCTCATCCCTTTAGGAAGAACTGGTCGCGCGGATGAAAAGGGAACTGGCAGCCGCTTTAGCCATTATTCAGCAAACAGGAGCAGAGTACAAATCAATGAACGTACGTTGGAATATACTTTCTTGCTACGCGTGTTCCTTTCTAATACTCGTTCTCGATAAGCTTGATACTGGATAAATTTATCACTGTCATCAGTGTAAAGGTCGTCGGATGGAATGATAATCTGGCGTTATGCTTCTGTCACTTGCATGTATAAATTGTCATTTGTACACCATATTCGCGTTGTATCTCTAAAGAAAGTTCGACTTATAGTAAGCTAACAGTCATTCGTGTTCGTTTCAACGTACCCCTTGTATACTCGCAACCCCTTCGAGCTCAGTCGCTAACTTAATAATGTTCAATACATCGACATCAATTTGAGCTTTGGTCATATCCATTGATTAGTTATTCCCATACCGTATGACTTGACTATGAAAATTTGTCGAATGTGATTCTTCGTCAACCAAGATCTAATCATGATCTCGTTTGTGATTGTCTCCTATCGGCCTTTGCTGCTACTGCAACGGAAGTTTTACTTGATTGTCAGTAAACCTTTATGATCACAATGGTGGGTAAGGGTCTTACCTTAGGCTTTTCCGGAGCCACACATCGGCTACGTATCGGACCCTTAGCATACACACTACCCTCACCCCTCTTTCCACCGCACAAAAGAAGAACCAACATAACAAGTAAATTCCATCAATTCGTTTCCATTTTCGTCCATCGGTCCCTTCTGTATTCCGCAAAAAGAACGCCGGCTACCTTGCCACGTATCGTATAAAACGCAGCAGGCTTGAACGAAACGCTCTTGTTCAGAACGGCCACCACTCGAGTCTCATCATCATGGTTCGCTCCATCGAGCTCCCCGACGCCAAAGGTGACGACTATGTCTACCGCCTCACGGATGTCGTCCGTGAGCTGCTGAGGTCCCAGTCCGACGACCCCGAGGATTTTGACCTTCGGATGGGCATGCGCGAAGAGCCACGCGTCTACGGGTCGCCTGTGCTCCACGTTGAGCATGTCGGTTTGCCAACTCCCAAGGCCCTTCTTCCGATCACCCCGCTGAGGTTGACCCACACCAAGCGGAAGACATTGCGATCCTCGAAGCTTGCGGATCCGGCAGCGATGGTGACCACACCCATCGCTCCACTCTCGTTCAGAAAGCGTAAGGCCCCACTCAGAGGCGCTCACAAAGAGCCACGACATGTTCAGGGAGGTATCCCTGAACAACCACTCAACAATTTAGGTGATGCACCGGCATTTCCACTCAGCAATGAAGATGTCCATAACACCGCCAGTAACATGTTGGCGGTCAACCAGGGATCCGCCCACCTCACCGAGGCTCAATCGATCGAGAACGAAATCGAAAGATTGACAAAGTCCATCGTAAGTAACTTACCTTTGTCCATGTTTTGTCCCATCACACACACTTTTTACACACTCTAGAATGAGTATTTTGACTCGAAGCTCCCGAAATCGAGGTTGTATATGCAACGGTATCGAAAGACTAGAGGAAATGAAAAACACGTACGTAGAGACTTCGTTTCTTGCTGTGTTCGTTTTCGTTTTGACACTAGTGTTCAGTAGGCTCGACATTAATGCCATGTTCGATATCGCCTGTTGGCGTCTCCCTTGGGCGGATTTTGGTGGCGTGCAGCTGAATGAGATTTCGAACTCGTTCAACGCGACTGTTTCTATATAAGAGATGTCTATTACTTCCCTGCATAATATATCTTCAAAAGAAAATTGACGTACGGTATTCCTCTTCCATGGCGACTGTGAGAGTTGATGCCTTCGCGTCTTGCTCAATCATACGTTTTCCCTTCTTTTATACCACTATCTGCGAGCTTAGTCAGTATTACACAAGATCATATCTAACACTAATCATCTAAGACGTGAACTATGAGCTCCGGTAAGGCGACTAGTAGGGCAACGTGAAATGCAGACATTAGAAGCGAAAGGACAATAAAACCCTAAACGACATACGGTGAGTCCGACTCCAAGGCACACACCTTAGGAGTGCTCCTTCCCGCGGCATAAGTGCGCCGTAGAGAAGTCGTATCTCTCCTACGCCTTAGATTATATTGACCAACACTAGGTCCTGCAGCAGCCAAGGATGGACGACAAGTGCGAGTAGGGGCGCCTTTCAAAAGAAAAATGAGGGTGAGCTGAACGAGGATGGGAGCGTTGGAGTAGAAGGTGTATACAGACTCACATACCAATCTCTTTTCGTATTTATAGCATACATACAACCCTTTTTCTTGCCCCAGCAGCACTGGTCGTCCTATGCGTGTTACGAGCCCCATGACGTAGCAGAGGCCTTTCTGGTCGCATGTCAATCCTTGAGGCAACGAGTGTGTCATTTTTACAGGAGGAACCGACTCGATATGGAATTATCAGCCGACTTCGATCAATTGATCGATTGTCGTACGCCTAAAGCGTGTTTTTCATGGGCTCAGAAGAGGACCAGTGAGCGAGCTTGGACGTCCATAGCGAGTCTCCTTTAGCCATTGTCGTGTGCTTGTAGTCCATTCGCATGACAGAGCTTTTTTTCTTGCGTCTACAGGATGATTTCGAAACCAAAGATCATTATCGATACACAAATTTTCTAGCAAGGTGCTCGCTTACAAAGTGCGTGAGCTCGATGAGATGAAGTCCCGAGCCAAATCAGAGTCTCAGCATCGCATTCGACGATACATGGCTTGCAAGCATCAGCGTTAGCTCTGGAAGATCTAGGGAAGATAAGGAGTTAGGTAGCGTCGTTTTGATCAAGGTGCAGAAATCTGAACTAACCGCTTCCCCAAAGTCGAGCACCTTGTCCAAAGAAAAGTAATGTCAAGCCTTCAACGCACTGCATGTTAACCCCATGTTCAGATCGTTAAGAACCACGGAAGACCTGGTCGTGGACTGAAAAGACTCGTGAACGGTGAAGTCAACAAATGATCAGTTGTCGACCATCGTCTGTCTGGTGAGTCGATCGAGTCGATCATGACACTGCGAGTCAATTCGATCATAGCTGAGCTCGGCTTGCCTCTCGCCATCACTGTCCAGTCCCTTGACTCCTTCAGTCCAATTTTACCTGGAACATGCTCTCTTGATAAACAATATACGACCCACCAATCGTATAATCCTCACATACTACTTCCCGTAACGTCGTGAGACCAGCATAGGCTCACACCCAGCGCCGAACGCTTTGTCATCTTGCAAATACCAAGGCGAAGTCTCATTGCTTTCCTTAGGGGCTACGATCAAAATGGCCAACAAAGTCTAACGCGCTTACACATTTGAACAGCACATTACAACAGCAAAGGCTATCGCAGAAGGTGTGGGCAAGAACGAACGCGACAGATCTCTCGAAAACACTGCTGCGTTTCTCAATCTCAAATTTACTACGCAGAAGGCTTTAAGTAACAGGAGTGCAGGGCTTACAGCGTAGCCGTTTGCTTTAGTGTGCACTCAAAACAAACAAAATTGATGATGACTGCACGCTTGAATTTTCGTGACTGAGGCTGGAAGGCGAACGTATGGGATCAGTGAAGTCTCTTTCCTGAAGGATTCATTACAACATCCTAATGCATAATTTGTGCTTTAAATTTGCTCGTACAGTTAAAGTATAGTGTAGCAGTGAATATCAACGAAGCTCGAACTTGTCCATACGTTACTTAAGAAAACAGATGTTGAAAAGGAAAGGGCTACGGCCGACACGCTGTACAATGACTTGCATTAGCGAGTCGGAGTGATATTCGTCCGAGACTATGAGGGTCATCGATCGAAAGTGTGATCTCTACTTCGCCCTCTTCCTTCATCAACTCGCCTGCCAAGAAGAATGAAGTTTGATGTCCACAAATAGCAGGTGAGACTTGAAACATCCAAATTATCATGATCGATCACCCAGCTCTGGTAGATTCCAGCGTTGAAGCGTAATGATCCATCAGCATTAGTGTAATCAAGACGAAAGAGAATCACAAGAACAATGGAACATTTGGACCACGACCTTAGGCCTTTCTGATAGAATCTCAAGGCGCAGCGTAGTGCCCTGAAATCGCAACCACATTCATTGTTTTCTGAAAACCCCCTTACGCTCCACGAGGCTCAGCAAGGCTCGTCAAATGCAAGGCCGTAATACACGGCTAACCCATATCAGAGTCTTCTCTCCAACGCACAAAGGAAGAAGCAGCAAGACAATGAAGTGCAAGTGCCCGACCCTTTTTTGCACAGGAATCCTTTGTATTCTGTATTAGTCACAAACACACAATGATAATGTGAACACGTGGGACGTTGAGAGCCACAACACGTGGGGTGAGAAGTGCTTGAGATAAAAGTGCGGCGAGCTCACTTCTCTCCCTCCAGTTCTTCCTCACTGCATCCACCACGACAACGATCACTGTACTCTCACCATGCGTCGCCCTAACACCCAACTTCCCGACGACGACGGCGCTTTGCCTCCTCCTCTTCCTCCTCCCGTCGTCTACGACACTTGGCACGTCTATCCTGATGATCAGCCCACCTTCGGCCTCCAGCTGGACATCGGAGAAGCTCACGACGATCTATTCGTCTTTGAGCCCGTTTACCCCATCCCCGTCTATCATCCGGGCCACTCGACCCACCCTGAGTCATTTCCAGTGACGATGGACAATGATGTGACAATGGCACCACCCAATTCTCCGACGTATGCGAATGCAGCAGCGTCGATGTCCCCAATCGAGTTCCCGTATCAAGACCCAACGGTCTACGCGATTCAAGTTCAGGAATTTATCCCTGAACAACCAAACAACAGAACAGGAGATGCATCGTCATCTCCACCCACAGATGAAGACACCCGAGGCACCACCAGTCATATGTTGGTGGATGACCAGGGACTCATCCAGCACACCGATGGCCACTCAAGCTCGTCCAGACACGACGCCGCAGGATCGGCCCGACTCAGAGTAAGTGAAGACTTACCTTCGTTGTTGTTCGATCTCCTGACCCATACATTCCGACTCTTCTAGTTTGACGAATTCGGAAAGGGGATAGAGGACGCTGATTATGGGTTACTCCTGCTGGAGAACGCTCAGAAGGCGAGTGCTGCGCATGCGTCGGTGCATTTGAAGAACAGCCCACCTAAGGAAGATGTACGTTATTCGATAGTTCATTAATGGATTTACCTTCGTCCTGATGTCCACCCCAGTAGACATATCGATGTCTTTATTCCCGTCTATCAGCGCCATCCTTGGGCGAGAGTGATTGAAGAGCATGTTGAATGTAATACAGATTCTGTTGACTGCGACTGCTTGTAGAAAAGAAATAAAAGCCTGTTACTTCTTCTTCATTTTGTATCCTAGAAAAAGTCGACATACGGTGATTGTCTTGCACGGTTGCTGATAAAGTAGCATCATGTTCAATTTTATGGTCCTCTTATACGCTAATTGCTGCAAGCTTATTCCGTGTCACACAAGATCATGTGTGCGCACCGAGCATTTGAGACATCATCCACAAGATGCGTCGTCTCTGTAATGCATCGCTGCTAATACGCCTAGTGAAACATGAACAACAAAGCAAACAATAAATCTCAAGTCACGTACTGTAAGTCCAACACATATCTTAGTCGCAAGAAACGTTCCTCCCGCCGCATACATGCAACGTAGAGAAGCCGTATGCGCTCTGCGACATAATCCATGTCAACATGGACCAGTACCTATGGCAATCGAGGACGGACTTCGACGAAGAGCGTCTTTTGATGGGTCGTATGGAGCAAGATTAGTTCACTGGACGATGATGAGTTCGTTGGAAAGAATGGATATACACAAACTCATGTACCATTTGCTTATTTATAGCATACAAGCAACCCTTTTTTACTGCCCCAACAACCTTAGAGATCTCATAGGCATTGTAAACCGGTGGATGTGATAGATGCCTTTCCGAATGTGTCTCCTGCCGACCATGAGAGTAAAAATAACGATTTAAATCGACTTGATGTGGCTTTATCAGCCAAAATCGAGCGAATGGATCACTTATCAGAAGCTCAGGGAGGAAGTACAAGCTTCCTCTACAACCGAAACGACCACGAAGGAGCCATGCGAAGGTGTTGGATGTCCTTAGCGATACACGCTTGGGATCCTACACGTATAAACGCATGCAGTACGAATGGGACCTCGCAATTGGATCCCACAAAGTGGCCTTATCATTCCTGCGCTCCTGAAAGACTATCCCAAAGCCTAAGGTCAACATCAGTCGAGTCTTCCAAGTTTCTCCTGTGAGATGGCTACATACCATTCTTTCCAATGATTGAACTCACTGAGACAAGTCACAGCAAGCTCGAGATTAGACAGTGCTCCTGCATCCCACATGTTTCCCAAGAACAGGGTCATGTAAGTTAGCGAAAGAGGAGGGGCCAGGATAGGTTACTTTGATGAGATCGTGATGACTGAAAGCGATCCCTTCTCCAAAGTGCCGAACTTCTCGATACAGTATGGCCGGTGTAGAGCACTGCCATGACTTCAATGCGCTGGACGATGTCAATACGATTTGACATGAGTACCGATACTTTCAAGAGGAGAACGAGCACGGTCATCAGGAAGTCAAATCGATGAAGAAAATTGACGCCTGAACCTGAACCAGTCGATGGTGTCGATCGTGACGCGCATTCGAGTCCCAGTTCAAGTCGAGTCGACGAACACCGGGCTTGACTCTCGCCAACCAATTCTCCAATATTAATTCAACTTGAGCTATAGCAAGCTCGGTCGCTCGTTCAATAATGCATAGTTCACTGCTCACACAATCCCTACGCACCACTTCGCGTAACATCACAAAGCCAGCATGGGCCCACTCTCAGCGCCGTACGCTCATTCGCCTCGCAGATACCAAGGTAAAGTCCCATCAGTCTTTTTAAATCCCAACGATTGTTTTCGACATGAACATTGATATTTTGCGAATAGTACACTGCAAGGGCAGTCGCAGAAGGTGCGGGCAGGAATGGGCGTGTCAAATCTCTCGATAACACCGCGGCTCCTCTCGACCTCAAACTCGCTACGCCGAAAGCTTTGGGTGGAACCGGCGAAGGGCATAACCCAGAGCAACTCTTTGCACTAGGATATGCCTGTAAGCTACTCGTTACGGAAATAGGAAGATAGGTTTTCTAATTTAACGTGCCTAATTTCTCTTACGGTTTGCAGCTTGCTTCCTCGGCGCGCTTCAAGCTGTAGCTAACAAGGCAGGCAAACGTGATGCAGCAGCTAAAGCTAAGATTCATACGGAAGTACACATCGGTACTCCTGAAGGATCAGAGGGCTTTGCTGTGAATGTGGATCTCAAGGTCGAGGGTGTACAGGATGACGAGTTGATCCAGCAGGCACACGAGGTGAGTGTCCGGTTTATTTGATATTCTTTTGATGCAGTAAGAAGCTGATACCCTGTCCATTATCCAGTTTTGCCCGTACAGCCGAGTCTTGAAGCATGGCGCAGTAGTGACCGTCTCCAAAGCCTAAT